>JAAGNO010016306.1:18623-30082 GCA_033439905.1 Ceryle rudis | reverse complement strand
AAAAATTTTTTTAGGAACTTATTTTTTGGTTGGTTGGTTGGTTTTTGTTTTTGCTGAGGTTTTTTTTCCTTTTTTTTTTTTTTTTTTTTTTTTTTTTGTTTGTTGGGGTTTTTTTGGTATTGGAACTTCCATAAAACTCTAAACGTTGGAAAACTTATTTAAATTGCATTTAAATACTGTACTTTTCACACTTATTAATGCTGACTTGTAAGCAAAAAAGGTTCTAAGGGAATAGAATGTATGAGTGAAATTTAAAAAAAAAATTTTTTTAAACTCTAAAAGAGTTGTTGAAGTAAATAAAAATACATTAACAATGAAAAGCACACTCATACTTTATCAAGTTGATTTTATAGAGATTTTTAGGAAATATTTATATGTTTCCAATAACATCCCTGTAGTGCTTTTCATTCACACATTTTTATGCTTACCTCATCTTTGAAAACCATGATGAATGGAAATGACATATCACCACTTTCTTCCCCTATAATAAAAAATAGGTTTAACCTGTAATGATGACAATGAAGAGGCCCAATTTTATTTAATTTCCAAGCAATAACTAAACTTGTGTTGATTACAGCATAACCTACTTAACTGAATAACATCTATCTAAAATGGTGATTTTCTCAGAATAAGGTACAGTCAGTAAAACAAAGTAATATTTGCAAAGTGTAATTATATTATTCAAAATTCAATAACATTGAATTGTGCCATAATATATGCAAATAATAAGACAAGTTACAGATCACACTATGATCTGTAGCTGCAGTATAGTGTAAATGTACCCAAACTCTCTTCAGATTAACTTACATGACCAGAGTGATCTGGCAACAGCATCACAAAGATCAGTACAGCCTGAAAAATCTTTGAAGACACTGAAAAAAAAAATTAATGTCCAGTTTATTGTCCATTTATGTGGGTTAGCTCATTTAAAACTGACTTATATATACCTTTACTATTCTGCAGGCTAGATATTAACTTTTGACTATTGGACTGGAAACTTCTTGGGTGATAAGAATAATCAATTAAGACAGCATTTTATTGTGCAACTACTGTCTTCAAGAATACATTTGTTGAACACGGAACAGTCTTTTAGTCGATATTCAAAACCAGTGAACACAGAACCAATTGCTGAATGACTGAGCAAGATGCATAGAAAATGGAGAAGCATTTTGACTAGGAAAATTTCATGGCTTTGGGTAGTCTGTATAGGCACATAAGAATGTTTAAGTAAAATAAAATCAAATAAAACTATGAAAAGTTGATTAAAGTCTGAAACTGAATCATGTTATAATTAATCATTCTAGCACTGTAAATGTTATTTATTAGCCATTAAAATAAGTGAAAAAGAGTTTAATGACTTAAATTGAGGTTTAAAATTTTCATTAGTGCCCATATCTATTCCAATAGAGGAGATAGCCTCAATTGATTCAACTTTAGAAGATTTACCAAAGTGTCGGGAAGGTTTAATTACACTGCAGGCAGTCAAAGAAAAAAACTCTCAAATGATACAATATAATCTGAAGCAAAGTTAAATATTATTAAGAAGTTAGTCCTCAATAGACTTAAAAGTTACAGGACAGATTAATCATACAAATTCTGCTAGTTTTTAAAAATGTGCCAGTTGGAAAAAATGCCAGTGGAAACATCAGGGGCGTTAGAAATGTGGAAGCATCTGACTAGAATTCAAAACTATCTTTACTGAGAACAGCATTTGTGGTTGCAATAAGTTTACTAAAAACAGTTATCACTATAGTCTTTAAATTTTCTTGATATCTTATGGGAAATAATATATGAGTTAGAAATCCAGAAGAAATGAGTTTCAGCTTTTAACTGCTTCGTAAATCATGTGTAGCAACCATTACTATCTAGATAAACAGAAGGTCATTTTTGGTCAAGGCTGATTTGGTGGACGCATCTGATTCATAGGAGGAGTTAGAAAGCTTAGAAAACATTTTAATAAATTCATTAATTTTCTAGAAGACAAGATGATGTGAGACAAAAAGCTGAAAACATTTAATTTTTCTGATTGTATCTTTATTTTTTAAGTCACAGAATCAGTAGAGTGCATCTGACTAAAATAGTAAGGTACACGCTTGGAGATGTGTATGTGTATTCAGAGAAACAGAGTATATTCCTGTAGTATAAAAATGTTAACCATTTAAATACACTTCAAAGGTCTTTATAAAAAGAAATAGGTATTTTTAGATTCTAAGAATGTTTACATTTCCACATTTTTAATTTAATCTCATTTAGAGTCATTTTTCTTCCACACCTCTCTTATTTCATACAACCAAATAACTTCAAAATTAGAAAAATAATGTGATCATCTACATCCATTCTCAGCTTTTCTTTCTATTTTTCCTTTGTCATCATGTCTTTCAGGTATTTGTTCAGACTTAGTTTAAAAATTTCTATCAAAGGCAATTCCTTATCTTTAAATGACAATCTAATAACTATAATCACTATTACCCTGTTTGAGTAAGACAGTTCACCATTTGACTAATTTTAAGCATTCAAAAAGTGTCATTGAATTCAGTCAGACTGCTAGATTTAACATTATGCCCATGTTTAAATGCCTTGTCAGCTCAGAATGCTACAATGATGAGAAACCTTGTCAGATCAGACAAAGGAAAAATAGAACCTGACCTACATCATTTAAATATATATTGAAACTGATAATGGTCTTTCCTGAAAGTATCATGCATTATGACTAATACTTTCTAGATATATTTTGATGCACAGACTCAGTAAAAATATCATTGTCAACCTTTAGTCAAAATCGCTACTGATTATTGTGGTTACATTTACTGATTATCATAGTTAAGCTAAGGCTAAGGTTCAAACTCAGTATTTCAAATTAATGCATATTTAACTTGATTTTTAAACAGAGTTAGCATACAATCACAAAATTCTTGCAGTAGTCATCTACTAAACCTGAAATGTGTAATAAAAGTTTAAGTATGTGCTAGTATACTTGGGGATCTATATCAGTGTAGTAAAAAACCCATGCCAACCGATTGAAATGATAAAAAGGAATATTTAGGGTGCATAATGATAGCAGGAATAAGTAGATCAAGGATTAAAGGAATATTTTATTACATTTCTAATACTCCAATTAGTTAAAATAGTCTTTATGACTTCTATTATAGATTCTCAAGGAAAAAGTTCCCAAGTTCTGTTTTTACTATCTTGAATTATATATATTTGTCATAGATGTCTATCTAGTATCATCTGAAAGTCCCCAACTTTATAAGTGTTTTTGTCCTCAAAAAGGTAAGCAAATAAAAAGTCAATCAGTCTAAGTCATCATTCCTTAAAAATTTGGAGGTCTGAGTTAGATAGGTGACTGAAATCTGGACTTTGTAGGTTTTTGCAGTGCAATTTCTTAAAAACAAAAAGGAAAGAAAATATTTTTTTATTGTGCATTCTAGGGAATAAAGCAGTGCTACTGATGAAGATGCGAAGGATCTCAATTAACCATTGATGGCAGTCCGGCCATGCAATAGCAATTCATTCAGCTTGCATTCATCCACTGTTAGCTTGAAACCAAAGCTTTGCAGATAACGCAGAGGGGAAAAAAGGCTGGTGCAATCTGCTTTTGTTAAGGGACTTTATCTGGGGAAATACAACTGAGCGAAGCAGAAAATTCAAACAATAGTCAGACTATTTTCTGAAAGATTACCTGTTGAGCAGGCATGTGTTTGTTGGAGCATTTCTTACAGATGGCAACACATGGGAAAAGTGATTGGGAAGGATAAAGAGGTTGGATCAGAGAATGAGATTGTGGGATGTGATAGGAGTAGATGACTGGGTAGCTGAGAGTTGAAGTATATGGATGAGTCTAGCAGATCTGCTGGCTCCTGTTCAGCAGTGGCAGTCCCATTCTGGTTGTTGTGCCTTTCCTTGCTGTTGGATTTCCAGGATCTTGCTCTCAAGGTCCCTTTTTAACAGGCTGTCATTTGGAACTGTTTTGAGTGAAGTTAAATGCTATTTACTAAAAGTATTGGCAGCTGCTTGACAGACCTTGCCTTCTAAACGGTACTTGAGGGAACGGTGCACAGTTCTCACTGATCTCAGTTTTACTAAAGCAGCTGAAACTTAGCCACAAAACTTGGATTTTTTTTTTTTTTCCTCAGAAATCCTAGAGTTGTTACAGTTAATTCAGAAAAAAGAATGGCTGAGGACATTCCAGTAAAAACTGTGATAGGATATTTGGCTATTTGGGAGCTGCAGTTTTCTCATAGTTAGCATATTTTGCTGGCACTTGTTCAGGGAGACTCAAATGCATTACTATGGAAAAAATCTCTGATATAAGCGTATAGTCAGTAAGCAACAGTGTGTTAACTCTCCAGGGAGAGTGTCTTCCTGCAGCAGAATTGTGAGGTGTGTCCAGATGCTAGCTGTAAGTAAAAATATGATGATTTAATTTATTTGATGATCAACAAAAGGTTCTCAGAAGGGAATATATTTCATATTGCCTGAATGAAAAGTGCATAAATGCTGTTATACTTTTGCGTTTGACTATATAGTTAGCACAACCTTTTTCCAAAAGAGAGGAAGGCTGCTTTGTATTTAGGATAAGGAAAGAAATTGCTTTTGTCTGTTCCTGCAGATACTCTGCGCTGGCATGGACTCTTGACTTGTCTGGAAGTTGAAAGACTGTGCAACCAAAGTGGCTACACAAATAATTTACTGACAGAGGGAACAAAAAATCTTCAGAGAGCAACACACCTAGTGTTCAGAAGTGCTTGATCACTGCAGCTCAGAGCAGGACAGTAAATTTGTTATTTTGATCACAAGTCTATCAGGGAATGTCTTGAGCACACATCCTAACAGAAGTGACATTTTGGCTTGGCCAAGCCTTAAAGTCATTGGCCTGGACTCATCTTGCCTAGTTTTTAGCAAGGAAGGCATCCAAAATGGTGAAAGTAACTTAGATCTTACATAGGATGAACTGTCTTTTGGAAGTGCCCATTTCCCTCCCTAACTAAAAGGGAGATGCAGATTACAAAGCCAGTTAGAAAAGAGTCTCGGATGCTTCAGGGTACATGGGATGAATGTGAATGAAAATATCTACAACTGGTGCCCTTATGTTTATGGCTGAGTTGTGTTTTGAGAAGTGTTTAGCCTCCATTCACGTAGGTTTTTTGAATGTCTCAGTCTTCACGTAGGTTTTTTGAATGTCTCAGTCTTCACCATTAGCCTTGCTACTTGTACTTTGCTATATCAAAGTCAGCAGGTGATTATCCCTGCTCGGGTCTTGCCAGAACAAAGAGGCTAACTTCATTTCATGTGTAAAAAAGGACAACTAACAGCCAGGCCTTCATGTGATGCTAGTCCTCTTGTGCATAGAAATAAACAGATAAATGAATGAGATTACAATTATAATCACAAGGAACTGCAGATCAGGGTATGCACAAATACTATAGCAAATATTTTTCTAATGTGAGACTTTCAATCACTTTCGGAAACTCCATGACTGACTCAATCAGCCTGTTTTATCTCTTCCCTCCCATAGATCATTCCTGGAGCTCCTGCTCATTACTGTCTGAGTATAGTTCACAGTATAAAACATTCAGTAGCTTTTGATATTAAAAAAAATGGTTAAATACAAGCTTCAGCTAATAAATTATTTTTACCAAAGATCTGCTTAATAAGCAAAGCATAAAATTAATTATATTTTAATTAAATTTATGTAGTTAATCACTGTAGAGAGTCAATGATAAAACAGCACATGGGGGGCATTAGATAACAGATTACAACACATTGTGATGAGATGGAAGTTTGAAAGGATTTTAATAGACTTAAAGCTAGGGAAAACCTAACTTTTGTTAGGTTACTTAAAGTCTGATCAGATGTAGGCAACTTCTTTACAGTGTCACTGTGGTCAAATAATAAAATTTCACATCGCTGAGCTTTCCTAATATTTGTTAGAATATTAAAAAGTGATAGAAAATGGGCAACCCTCTAATTTCCATAATTTTGTTGTTCTGCAAATAGGATAAATTTCTTCCTTCTTATTTTGAATTATCTTTGGTCTTCACATGGAAAATTGGATTCTTTTTTCAAGACTTAATCATTAGTCAGATACCAGCTGTATATTGAAAAAAGAAGGCAGCAACCCAGAAACATGATAAATTTAAATGTAAAATTCTTGTAGTACAGTATAATAATCACAGGCATTCTTGTGTGATCTGGTATAGGTGATCCTGCTCTGGTGGGGTGGATGGACTGGATGATCTTTCGAGATTCTGTGAATTGTGACAAAAATTACAGAATTGGTTGCTTAATATGTTAGCCTAAGTTGTTATCGTGTATTACATTAACATCAACAATGGATTGAAAGATGATCTCTATGTCTTTTCTGCAGTGTGTTAGAGTGGCCATGTTAGGTGGTACATTAATGCTAAAAGTTCCTGCTCTTTTATTAGATTCTTATGAGGTTTCCAACAAGGATGTCTTTACTCGGCCTTAAACTTTGCCACTCGGTCAGCTTCTTTGCAGGTGTTCAGTTTCCAGCTGGAGTGGCACTTCTCACATAACATGATGAATATTGCCTTCCCGCTCTCATGGAATCCCACCTTCCTACTTTCTTGAATTATCTAGGAAAGAGATGATAAGAATGACAGAGAAACTTATATTCCCTCTATAAATTTGACTTAGAAGCCTAATGTATACCTTTCAGAACTTAACAATATTTATTGTGTGAATGATATTCACCTCTTCTTGGCTAAGATTTGCCAAATGTATTCAGTCAAAATTCATATCAGCTTTGTTTCTGGAAATTAAAGTCTCACCATTTTTAAAACAGATGCAAGACCATTTGAATTAATGCAGTTGGATGAAAGTAATTGAAGATGAGATGATAGGTCAACTAGAATGTTTTTTTCTGTGCTTATTGGTCCATAATCAGTGATTGCACCAAAGTTTGTAGCTCAACAGAAACGCAGAAACTACTTGTGTTTTTAATGATTTTAATGATGTGATTTTTTACTTTTACTGGACAGAAATGTCTATGCCTTTGTCATACAGTCACATACATCTGCAGTATGACAGAGTTATCAGATATACTCATACTGTCTAAACAATACAGGTGAAATCCTTTTAAATTAAAAACTGTTTTTAATTACCTTTATTTTTCTGTTATAAAGCATATATACATATATGCACATATTTCTGCAGCTGTACTGCTTATGACAGCAAGCCTATATATTTTCTGTGTACAGGGACCTGTCTAGTCACAGTTTATTAAGTGCTTTACCTTTCCAACATTTGTACAGATCTTTGTCGAAGGAACATGGTAAGAGATTCAGAAACTCCTGCATGCATCACAGGAGTCATGCATGTGCTCTATCAGTGATTAGTTGCTCCTTGTTTTCTTTTTCCAGTAAGCCAACATCCAGAAAGCCCAGAGTAGTGTTAAAAGCTCTCACAATTTCTAGGTGGGATTTCCAAACGGAAAAGAAGAACATGGAAAAGTGTTAGTGCAGGTGCCATGGGACTTGGAATTTAATTTGAAGCAATTAATTAGACACCTCATATGGCTTTTTTTTTGTGTGTGTGTTCTTTCATTTCATTTAGTCCTGTTCTAGGATTCAGAGTGAGTTCTTCTCTAGACCTAAACTTTCACTCCTTTTTGATGATAAATGCAAAGAACAGGATGACTGAGCTACCAGATTACTTTGCTACTTTTCATAACAGAGTTGTTGGTTACTTCTTGAAAAATCTCTTTTCCTTCTTCAGAATGAAAACATGATAGAATATTATGAATAATGAAACTGATGAAGTTATACTGAAAGAAACGTCATTTTTGAGCTTTGATGATATGACAAATATAGAATATACTTTCCTAGAGCATTTAGCTGGCTTGCGAGAAACTGCAGGTAAAAGCATATAAGAAATAGAATTATAAATAATGTAAAGATTTTTTTATTTAATAGAAGATATACTCAGCATGTACAAAAAAAACCAAACCCCAAACAACAACCCAGGTCACACTCAACAAAATGACTTCTCTTTTTTAGATTGCTATGTGCTATTTCAAGTAGTCACTACTTATAAGAAGCTCATAATTGATTTCAGTGTCATGAAACAACAAGATAGGATTTGAATTGATATGTAAAAATGAGAAGGAAGTAAGAATTGAAAAGGCTTAGTAAACAGAAAATGTAAATAGTGTTAAAGAAGGAGTACACAGCTTGAATATGAGAAAGACATTACAATTTGCCTTTGTTACTTACTAAAAGTATTTCATGTTGAATATTTAAATTCATAAATTTGCAAGTTTTGACCCTAAGAGCTCTATTATCTTCTCATCTCAATTTGCATTGAACAGAAAATTTTACATAGGAACTTAGAGAAAGTCTCTTATTAAAGCATTTATGATCATAGAAAGAAAATATACTAAATAGTTTATCATATTTTATGTTATGCCATTATCTCATTTAATCCTGAGAAACATGGATTCTTCAGAGAGGATTTATAAAATTTAAGGTAAGTAGAATTGCAGGGAAAGTTTTAGAAAGCAATTTTAAGGAGCTTCAGAAAGCTTAGAAGAAGTAATAGGTTAGATGCTGAAAAGACAAATTTGCAAATTCACCAGCAGATTTTAATGGGAACTGGAACAGGACCTAAGTGGTCTATAGATGTGAATTTTTACAGAAGTCAGGAATTTATCAGGAGAAAATAATCATTTAAAACACACAGAAGTTAAATGAATGTTTTGAGTGTGGAGTTTTGGGAATATTTCTTAGTCCTCCTTTAATTAATATGAGCCAGTACACGATTTTCCAGTTGTAAGGCATATTCACTGGCAGAGGCAGTAGAGCGTGTCAGTAACAGATATTTATGAAAAAGGAGCTTTAGGAAGTAGGGGACTGAGTTATCAATGTCGACATAATTTTGACAAAACTAATAAAATTACAAATTACTCAGTGATAGATATAGCTCAAAGACTTAATATTTGAATAGGCTGAATTTGGGTCTCTGAAATCTTCGTTGAGATTGCAAAGTGTATTGTTAACTCTACAAACATTGCACTTGTATTTTCAAATACTGTGTGGAGAAAATACCTTACTTGCATGGTGGTTTCTAATATGACCATCAACAAGGTTTTCTACCCATCCAGTTTTCTTTTGGGTCTCCTTTGGGACTAGTTTTAGCTGCTGGTAAAACACAGTAATCTGGGGTCAGGGGGAGGACGGGTCAAGTGAAAGAATATAATAACATGAAGTCCCTTAGCACTGAAGGAATAGGGAGGTTCAAATTTTTAGTGAAGTCTGTATTCACAAGGAATAAAAGAACTCAGTGCTAACCTTGCGGTTGGAAACATTTTTCAGGATACAGTACAAAGCTATCAAGAGAATACACAGTTGGGTAGATGATGGCTAGAAAAAGGAACTGTTCTGGAATGATGTCACTCCTTCTGATAACTTTGCTTTACAAGTAAGCTGAGAATACCATTATAATTCGTGTTGTAAGAAATTTAGGTGTTGATATTAGTGCTCAAGCTACTACTTTAATTTTTATTTTCCTAATATTTTAAAATATACTTACTGTCCAACGTGCTTATTTAACTGATGGAATATTGATAGACTAAGTTTCTAATAGAACAGATGAAAAGTGCAGAAATTATTAACCTTTAGGGAAAGGTAATGATGTGCAAAGTATCAGGAAGCTTGCTAAGTTAATTTCCGATATAACAGTATATGCAATATATTAAGGCTTAAAACAGGATGGTAAGTAAAGCAGCATGCTTCATGTTTTTATGTCTTTGCAACCCTGCAGACAGAAGATGGGAGCAATTGGAAAAATATTGTTATAAGAAGTGTATAATTCTGAAAGTTTTTCTAATAAATGTATTTATAAAAGAGTTCTGGGAAACCTAGAACCTTCTTTGTAAACAAAATAAATAAAATTCTTAGAAACTATGGGTTTAGCATTGAAAGAGAGTACAGAAAATGCTAATTTTAAGTAGTATCTCAAATATCTAAAAGGAGTAAGAATCTTAATATGAGACAAATTAATCTGCAAGCATGAATTGCACATTGGCTATAAAACAATGACCCACTTGCTTTTGCATTAAAACAACATGTTGCTGTTGTCCAAAAGCAGAAGTAGATACTTACTCTATCAGGCACAATTAGTTTTGTATGTTTGGAAGATAGTTTGCATGCAGGTGTAAAATCATGTGCTTTGGTAACTTTGGATTGTTTGGTGCTGTGTTGATGATCTGTGTACAACTGACACGGGAGAGTAAGTTAAATCTCAAAATAATTTGAAGCATGTGAAATAATTCTACTCTAAAGTGTTGTTTCTCCTGGGCCTATATTTGAAATCAAGAAAATTTATCTTATTTAATAAAATAAGTACAGTACACTGGTCTGAAAAAAGTACATTGTTCCCCCTTCCACTTGTATCTATTTTCTACATTTTCAAAGACATTTTCCTTGTGATAAGAAATAGATAATAAATGACCTTTTTATTTTTTCCCAATTTGTTTGTTTTATAATGAAGTTACAACTTCAGCAGTGCAAAGAAATAAAACAGCTGTTTCATCATCTCAGCTTGTGAAAAGGCCTTCAGCTTTGAGCAGCTCATTCAAGCCATCAGATGGCTGAGTTTTGATCAGACAATAGAACAGAGAGTGCTGTTTCTGTGGCTACTCACAAGTAAGATTCAGGGCTCATTTTCTCTCTCTGACACTTAAGGTGAAAACTGCAGAGGTTCTTTTCCCACTTCTGTTTCACGTAGAACTTTTGTTCATCAGCATTATAACACATTTAAGGAATCATTGTCCATGATGACCTTTAGGAGTTGTACAAGAAAGTGTGTATGGTTGCCCACTGAGCCGTGGAAGTGTGAAGTTCAATAATTTACAACTTATGGATTTCTACTTTGCTTACCAGCTCTTTTAGACATCACGTACAACATCTCAAATGAATCCTTAAAGTTAATGTCCCATCCATACTACCCCTTCCTGGATGTGTCTCTTTTGTGGTGAGACTGTCACATTTCAAGGAAATTATGCCCTGGATATTATTTTTCTGTTTCAAGGAGACTCCTTTCAGTTTGAGGAGAGTTCTGTGAATACAACAAAGCTGTCAGAGGAAAGGACTGAGGAAAACAAGAAAAAGAAGTGTTTTTGAAAGCAGACATAGAATTTAATGGAGTTAAAAACAATAGAAAGAGATCTATAGAAATATAATCATTCTGTGGAAAGTACTCTAAAATCTTGCAGAGCCTAATAGAGTGTGTGTTCTATACCCCCTCACTTTTAACCATATCATAGATTCTATTCTGATATTACTCTGAGATACTAAATGTTATAAACTGGCTTACAAACTAAAGAAAAATGGACTCATAATAATTTCCCAGACTATGCAGCGTAACTTATTTGTTATTATGTAACTTATATGTTACATAATATATGTTATATTATATGTTATATGTTATTGTTA
>JAAGNO010016306.1:3844-15023 GCA_033439905.1 Ceryle rudis | reverse complement strand
AAACTTTCTCTTTTCTTTTTTTTTTTTTTTTTTTTTTTTTTTTTTTTTTTTTTTTTTTCTTTTTCCCAGTTTGGAGATCTCTGAAAGGGTATCACCAGCCAAGATGCTTCTATATTATGTACTGTTAATGTATTTTGCTTGATAGCCAATAGCTGTTCAATTTTAAATTTACATTCTTACCATGTCAAACAAGTATAAGACAGAAGAACACCATAGTGGAAGACATTGTTTCTATATTAATTGCTGAAACATTTGGAAAATGATGGTGAAAGAAAAAATTTCATGCACACATGAAGTATTTTAATAAATTAATTTGAAAGTGGTCATATCTGCTGAAAAGTGATCCAAGAAATAAAAATATTGGTCATATGATATTGCCTGACAATTATTGATGAAATTCTACATCAGAAATAAATATAACATCATATAAATTAAATTTATATTTTAGGAGAAATGTTAGTCAGGCACACATACGCTCAAACGAAGGATTTAAAATAACATGAGGTTGATCACTGTGCTTACAGTCATTTAAATATTCAACAAGACAAAAATTGAAAATGTAGCTACTAGCAGTGGACTGCTATACTTTTAGGTTTTGCAAATTTTTTTTACTTCAGTTACTTCTCCATTATTCCAGCTTTCCTCATTATTGTTGAAATAATGGCACAGGATAATGTCTTTTCATAGACATCCCAACAAGAAACACAACTGAAATATAAGTAATTCTCTGTCCCAGTGGGACTACGGGCTTCCTCAGCTCCAGAGGAAGACAAAATTGTAACATATCTGAAATCAATCTGCAAGACTTAAGTTCAAACAGGGGGCTTCAGGCATAAAAAGAACAGGAAAGCAGAGGTATGCTGAGGTGGAATACTCTAGGGAGGGCAGATATTTTGGTTCCAATGGTTTCTTTTATGACACACTGTTGGAATAATTAAAAAAAGTTTCTTAATTTACATACTTCATTAAGTGTTTAAAAAACTCAGGACACCAGTTTGCTCATTTGATTTAGAGATAAATAGTGTTTAGGAAGACTTAAACATCCATTTCACTAATTCTGTAAGCTGGTAGTTCAGCCTAAGTAACAAAACCAGTTTTCTTATGGCTTCTTGTCTTATGAATGGATGCACTGGTGCCTCATATAAGGCAAGAACTGTCATTTTCCTATTACTAGGGCAATCATAATAGTTCTCAGACAGATGGAGTCTCATGTATCTAATAAGGCGGGAGCCTTTGCCTCACAGAGAGCACTGGTGTAGGTTTGTCTCTCTACATGGATGATGATATTCCTGAAATTTTTAGGAAATAAATTTATTTGTTCTTTGCCACATATAGTCCAACTGGGCCATTCAAAAGAAAGCTTTTTGAAAGATGAGAAAAACGGAGAGAAGGGCAAACACACAGAAATAGCACAAAACTTCACAAAATTTCCTTCCTTGGGAAGATATAGTTAAATAATAGCATAATTATAGTGCAAATTTCAGTTACATACAGCAATTCTACTAATTCAAATCCCAATTCATAAACAGTTAAGGGTGCTTCCAGATTATTTTTAAATGTGTTTCTAAATCTAAACTTATTTAAAAAAACAGCTAAGCATATGCTTAGTGTATTGAAGTTAATGTTTTGTGTTTTTTTCTCCTGAAGTTTGTCTAAGTGACAGTTACAAGAAAAAAAGTTGTAACAATTACAGTTTGATCAGAAGAACAATTACCTCATTTTGTCAGCTTGTATTTGTATTCAGTGAGCTAAACCTAGTTTTAGTGGTCCAAAATCTGTTACTGCTATTTTTCAGATGTCCAGCACTGCACTATAATTGTGAGCTAAATGACGGATTTTGGAATATAAAGATTTCAGAGACATTTTAGATTAGCTCATATTACAAAAGATTTATTGATTTTGACAATGTGCAAGCCAAGTAGAGTTCAATTAAAGTAGAGTTAAAAAAAAAAAAAAAAACCCACAGCATTTTTTTGGATTTGTTACCTAACAAATAGAGGTGTATTTTTTCCCTAATGTTCATTTATAGATAAATAATTTATATAAATAAATATAATGTATTTAGCTGACTTTCTAAAAGTTCACAATTTACCTCATTATTATAGTGAGAGAATGCATTTTTATATACTATCCTTTGCTTAGGGACATGGTTTAATGGTCACATGTCAATGCTGGGTTAACAGTTGGACTTGATGATCTTAAAGGTCTCTTCCAACCAGAATGTTTCTACGATTCTGTGGTTCTAACCTGTCAGCCTGTTTCAGTCAAAATTTAATAGAAAATATTTCAAACATAGTAAATACTTATATTCTCAAATATTGGTATCTTGCTAGAAGCAGAAGAATTTATTTTTTTTTCCTGTGTTGAGGACACAAGTTGGGAGGACTAGTACATTACAGTTAAGGACTGACCATACACATTAGCTGTCTAGTCAGCCAATATGTATCTTCTGTATTCCTCCCACAGGTGTTCTCTTGTTCAGTGTAGAGATCAAAAGAATGGATAAAGATATGGGGACAGAATGGAAATATGTAACAGGGATTAGGTCTTGAAGCATGATTTTGGGAATAAGTGGATGAGTTAATATGGATTTAGGCAGAAAAAGGAATTAGCATGCCTGGAATATTAGGCAGAAATATGTCAAAAATCCATAGGAAACAGGCAATAGTTTTATTGCTCATAAAAGGAGTTCTCAAGTTTGCTCCTCCCTTAAACTTTTTTTTTTTTTTTTCCTGCCTAACCAGTCTGGAATAGTTAATCTTACTCTTGACCATGTAGCCCATAAATAGTTGGTATATACTGCTTACAGATACCAGCTTTCAAGTAGAGAAGAGAAGAATAGCAAATATGATGCAATTCTTGTTCATACTGCTTGGACGTTTGTGGAAATATTACTACTTCTGCATTATTGGGGATCCAAAACATCAGGATAAGAAATATTTAAACATGTCCAAATACTGATGATGTCTTTGCAGATTTTTCAGGAACCTTATTAATCCTTGTCATCTTTGCACACCCAGAATTATAGCTCTTTTAGGTTTAACAGTGCCTCTTTACTGTTATTCCCTTATGAACCCTTTTTTACTCCATTATTTCTTCTTCTTGGTCAGACCTGTCTCTGTAACTTGATAGCGTCATAGTACATAAGTTTCCACAAATGAATTATGGATTACATACACATCTTTTCTCCAATATTTTTCCACCACAAGAACTGAATTTATTTTCTGCTTCTCAAAAAGAACCAACTTCTTTTTTTCATCTCAGCAGTAATTAGTTTTGTCTGAATCATATCCATATGTTGCTACATAAAAAGGTCATACAATCAAACTGTTGTGCAAAAGTAGAAAGTTTTTTTTTTCCAAGTACTATTTTTTGGGTTTTTTTAAGCATATTTGCCTAAGAGAGTCTACACCTTTATAAATCAGTCTTACTTATTCTACTACCTTAGATGTAGCATCTTCAATGTTATGCATGTCCCCAGAAAGTTGCATTTATTTACTTTTTTTTTTTTTTCTGCTTATGCGATGATGGGTGTCTACTAGATTTCACTTAACATACATGAATCTTGTTGCACCACTTTCATAAATAGCTCATATTCTTTTAACAACTCTATATGTTGACTTAAGAATTCTTTGCATACATGGTTATAGCAAGGAGTAAAAATGGTTAAGTTGGGCTTATAAAAAAATTACTAGATCTTTCTGCATTTCTTTCAAAGGTTAACTGATACTCAATTTTAAACAGATACTGAGCAAGCTGAAGGACAGAGTATACGCCTATTTAAAATGCCGCCTAATGGAATATCTGTCACTGCTTCTGTTTTTAAATTGCAGTTGAATTACACCGTGACCAATTGAGAGGGTGTTTAGACTGGTGAAGAAAAAAAAAAAAAAAGAATAAATAGTATAGATGCTAAGGAAAATAGGAAAAAAAACCCCACAACACTGTTGCATTGGAAGGGGGATTGATGTGGTCATAAAATGTTTCAGTAGTCTCTACTCTGGGTTCTCAGAAAGCCTGTGAGAGGATTTTGTGTGAGGCTTAGAATGTAGTATTGGCAAAGAAATGTAAACCTATTCCTAACACCAAATAAAAGCATCAAAAGGGAATAGAACATGATAAATTCCTCAAGATAAAAGCAGTATAGAGACAGCTAGTCAACAGCTGTGAAAACAGAATTAAAACTTGCATAAATTGGAAATGTTATTCCCCAAACCAAAGCTGAATCCAAATAATAGAGTATGTATAATCTCAACACAGGATTCAAACTGGGTCAACAGGACATTGTGACTAATTCTGTGGATAGCTGCCAACATGCTCAGGCAATTGCAGCCTATTGACCAATGTCAAACAGTTCAAGTTTGCTTTCCCCACAGACTTGAATTTTTCAAATAAATATATCTTAGAGAAAATGAGCCAGTAACTACTCAAAAACATAGTGCTGAGTGTTAGATTTGAAGCTTAAGTCAAATCACATTTAAACATGTTTCAATATGGTATGTGGATGATAAGAGTAAGGATTTCAAACATATATGGGATTTGGAAGAATGAAGGAAGGACAAATTCTACAAAGTATCAGGAGTGATCAAAAAAAAAAAAAAAAGATTCAAGAATGTATTATAAAAGAATGTACTGGTTCCAGCTGGAGAAATAAATTTTCATTGCTTTGCATGATCTAACTAAATCAGGCAGTTTATTTGCAAAAAATATTTATCTTTTCTAAGTGGCTTCTGTATCAACAATTCTGTGAAACAAAGTCTACATCTCAACTAGTCAATAAAACAGGGACAAGGCATGGACTCAGACACTGGTTCAAGATTGTCTGTACTGTTTATCTGCTAGCGTGCCTTCTGGAACTGGTTTGGCCAATGTCACCAAACACTGTTCCAGACAGTGCCTCAGCATGGTATGGATAAAACCAGAACTCTTCATGCAGGCAATTTTAACATGGCCTCCCAGTTTTGGAGACAGACATTTAGACAGTGCTAGTTACCATGAAAGCCACAGTCATCATTCCGATCAAAACTTCCAGCCAAATGTCAGAGTTACTGGCACCTCAGCTACTATTGATGATGGGGTTCCCTTATCACTCTGATTATTACCTTTATGTTCTTAATATTCCTGACATATATTCTCTCTCTCATTTTTAAGAGAGATATCAAGAGATGCTTCATCTTCTGCCTCTGTATTCTTGTGAAATTGTTTCCTCTGAAATTGTCTGGTCTATGTGAAATTGTCTACTACTAGCATTTTGTGACTCACAGTTCTCTGTTACTCACTTGATCTGCCAAACATCTGTCCAGCCTCATATTTCTATTTCTCAGATGTCTGCTATATCATTTGTTAATGTACTAGTAACAAATTACCAGCATAAGGTAAATTCCTTGTGCTTCTTAAACTCACTGCACCTTCTACACATTGTTAAGTATGCATAATTTATTGAACCATTGTTCTTCCAAAACTACTTCCATTATGATTGTAAAAGAAAGGAGAAAGTGATGTCTTTTTCATTTTCTTCCCCAGCTTATTTCCTTGAATCTTCTCTAGTTTCTATTTCAATTTTTTTTTTTTTTTTTGAAGAAGATTTAATCCATGGTTTAAATTCTGTAAAATGAGTATCTAGTCTTGCATGTATTATGCAAGAATGATCTCACATGTATATTAAACAAGAAAAGATACATCTTCAAGTTTGAGTGCTTTTGAGGGTGGAGGAGTATGTGCCTAAATGATCATCATCCATATATTGGAAAATAATTAATTCATAAAGTTTATCGAAGAAATATCTAACTGTTATCAACTCTTCTTGATGAGTTAATACCACCATATGTGTATGTCATGCATGTCAAGAGTAACTGCTGATAGTTCATATGATATTAATCTCTTTCTTCTGTTTAGTACTGTAAAAATATGTCCATTGTTTTAAGACTGCTGTTTCCTTACAATATATGTAGCTTAACTGAAAAATTAATATTAATATATTTTATGAGCAGCAATATTTCATTACCTTCAGCATAAAGAAATCAATAGAAAGAATGAGTAATTTACAGAATGGTGCCAGCTGAACCAAGAAACTAAACCCAAATTATTTTAGTTTCTCACAGACTCCTGGAAGCAGTTCTGCTCAACATTAGATATATGAATCCAGTTTCTTACCCCACTGTCAGGGTTTGTATTGACAGAAATCTCTAGAGATTAAAGTGAAGCTATTTCTAAAGGTAATCAATGTGAAAAGTTACATCTAGTTCTAATCGGCAGAATAGGATTCTAACATGAAAAATAATGTGTGTTTAAAATAAGTCACTAGCTAAATAGTGCTTGGTTTTATATAAATAAATCCTCATTAAAATCTGAATTAATCATTAGTGTGCAGAAAAAGAATATAAAATACTTTATTTATTTTTTTTCTGGAAAGATATAATTTTCATTTCAACCACCTACAGTGATTGGTTAAGAATGGAGCCTTTCCTATGTAGTGAGAGGGTGTTCTCTAACCACAAACAACATGCACATTTTTCATCATAATGTTAACACCAATGTACCTTGTAAACCCTATAACATTTTTATTTTATTTTGGTTGTTGAACTATCCAAGTTTATACTTTGTTTTGGAAGTGAACTATTATTCCTTGCTTTTACTAAAGAACAGACAAGAGGGAAAGAAGCAAATTATGACAGCAAGTTGGAAGAGTAATTTAATATATTTGTTAAAAAATGAAAGAAAAATAGAATCCAAGAAAGGGGAAATCTGGAAGAAATAGATTTTTGATGAGTAAGGTTAGTTCTTGTGTGCCAGTATGGTACATGTTATTTTTAAGACAGATGGTGATAAGATTAATGAGAAAAAACTTTATTAACATCTATGTAAATGTATACATTCAGTAATTGGAATAAAAAAACCCACCTACGTCTCCCAACAGGAGGGTACAGAAATAGAAGAATCCTCACTCCCAAAAACCTCAGAAAGAAAAGTGTATGTTTATCAAATCCATACATTTACAAGTTAGTTCATCTCATTCCACTGATATGAGCACATAGTCAATAGAGATAGAAGTAAATTGGGAAAAAAAAAAAAAAAAAGAAGAAACAATGCAGTTTTTAATTTGTCAGTGAAAGCAAACAGTGATAGTAAGAACTTCAATTTTTCTAAAGAGAATGAAATCATTACAAGTTTTATGGACTCTGAGGTTTCTATATTAATTATAAGAATGTGCAAATAAACTGATAATACAGGTAGCAAAATACTTACTTGGCTCAGTCTTAAATAATAAGGCTAGCTGTTGTCTGGGTGCCAAGTTCCCTGAGCCGGAAAATGGATGGGGAGCAAAATGAAGCCCCCATCATCCAAGAGGAAATGGTTGGTGACCTGCTACGCCACTGCAACACACAGAAGTCTATGGGGTTGGATGGGATCCACCCAAGGGTATTGACAGAGCTGTCAGAAGGGATCACTAAGTCACTTTACATCATTTATCAGCAGTCCTGGCTAACGGGGGAGGTTCCAGTTCACTGGAAGTTAGCAAGTGTGATGCCCATCTACAAGAAAGACTGGAAGGAGGAGCTGGGAAACTACAGGCCTATCAGTCTGACCTTGGTGCCAGGGAGGTTATGGAGCAGTATGGCATGGTGAGTGCCATCACATGAAATGTAAAGGACAACCAGGTGATGAGGCCCAGTCAGCCTGGTTTATGAGAGACAGGTCCTGGTTGATGAAACTGATGTCCTTCTATCACAAGGTGACATACCTAGTGGAGGGTGGAAAGGCTGTTATTTACCTGGACTTTAATAAAGACTGCTTTCTGCAGCATTCTCCTGGAGAAACTGGCTGTTTATGGACTGGATGGGTGTACTCTTTGCTGGGTGAAAATTTGGCTGAATGGCTGAGCCCAAAATGTGGTGGTGAATGGAGTTAAAACTAGTTGGTAGCCAGTCACAAGTGATATTCCACAGGCCTCAGTCCTGGGGCCTGTTCTCTTTAGTATCTTTATGTTATCCAGACAAGGGGATCAAATGCAACCTCAGCCAGTTTGCAGATGACACCAAGTTTGGTAGGAGTGTTCTGCTTGAAGGCAGGAAGACTCTACAAAGGGATCTGGACAGGCTGGATGAATGGGCCAAAGCCAATGGTATGAGGCTTAACAAGGCCAAGTGCTGGGTCCTGCACTTGAGTCAGAATAACCCCAGGCAATATTCCACGCTCGGGGAAGAATGGCTGCAAAGCTGCCTGGAGAAAAAGGACCTGGGGGTCTTGGATCAACAGCCACCTTTACATAAGGCAGCAGTGTGCCCAGGTGGCCAAGAAGGCCAACAGCATCTTGGCTTGGATCATAGTGTGTCCAGCAGGACTGTCCCCCTGTACTCGGCACTGGTGAGGCCACAGCTTGAACACTGTTCAGTTTTGGGTCCCTCAGTACAAGAAAGACATTGAGGTGCTGGAGCATGTCCATAAGGTCAACGAAGCTGGTGAAGGGTCTGGAGACAATCAAGTCTTATGAGGAGTAGGAGAGGGAACTGGAGTTGTTTAGCCTGGAGAAAGGGAGGCTTAGGGGAGAACTTCTCACTCTCTTAAACTTCCTGAAAGGAGGCTGTAGTGAGGTGGGGGTTGGTCTCTTCTCCCAAGCAGCAACCAATAGGACAAGAGGAAACAGTCTCAAGTTATGCCATGGTAGGTTTAGATTAATATTATGAAAAATTTCTTCACAGAAAGGGTTGTCAATCATTGGAACAGGCTGCCCAGGGAGATGGTGGAGTCACCATCCCTGGAGGTATTTAAAAGGTGTGTACATGTAGTGCTTAGGGACATGGCTTAGTAATGGACTTGGTAGCATTACGTTAATGGTTGGATGTGATGATCTTAAACGTCTTTTCAAACCTAAACAATTCTATGATTCTGCAATTCTATGAAATGCTGAAGAATACCACATTAGATTAGATATGCATCCAACTTTTAAACATAGGAGGTAAAGAGCTTTGGTTCAATTTTGGATTAATGAAATTATTTGGAATGGAAATACTCCTGATTAAAAATATGTTTAAATTTGTCTTAAAGGGTTATCAGGTATTTTGAAACAGTAATTACACTAAGTGGCCCACAAATTTCTCAATATTTTGATAGATGTAATAAACATGAAACCATCACAAACAGGCTTGCTGCTAAAGTGCAACTAGTATTTTCTTTCTTTTAAATATGAGGAAGGGGAAGCAAAAATTTATCTCCCTAGCAGGTATTATCTGGAAAGTGATTAATTCGGGTTCACATCTCTCATTTTTCTGTTCTAGAGGTAAGTGAGAGGAGGGAGGGAGAGTGGGAGCATCTGAAAGAAAGCAAGAGAAGTGCAAAGCTACCCTTTCTTGGCAGACACAAGCTATTAGAAGAGTTTGGCTGCCTGTATAACCACAGCCTCAGGCAACTGTATGCATGCCCAGAGCAGAAATGGAGACATAAAGGGATTCAGATGCTTATGGGATTATCCTGAATTTGAAAGAAGACTTGTGAATGCTTAAATGTTGAAGTTTCTTTCCTAGGTTCTTCCCAGTGACAAGAAAGCTAAGTAAAATCAAAAATTTTCTCTTTCATTTCTCTGATACATGCTTAGAAGTTTTCTTGTTGTAGTTTAATTTATTTAGAAGCAAATATGAAAAGTTGTGCATTAAATTTTGATAAAGCAAGCTAATGTTTATTCTGGAGTTTTAACTTAAAATTAGCAGGTGAGAAACATATAATGCCACTGGAGGAAAGAGAGGTGAGTTTGGTTGCTTAATGAACACAACCTCCTTTGCAATACTACAGTTAGAGAAATGATTTCTAAATAGCTGAGCACAAATATATGAAGATTATCCAGATTTGGATCAAAATTATACAACTGGAGGAGAGAGAAGCATGTGCATTTTGCAGCCTACTGGTTTGTTTTTTGGTTTTGTTTTTTTTTTTTTTTTTGCATTAGGACTTTGCGTTTTAAGATGCTACTGATTTGAGCTGTCTCCTGGAACATCAGCTCTGTGTGCAATTATAATCAGTCAAAAAAAAAAAAAAAGAATCTGTGTCTGGTGACTGAGGCAAAGGTAGAAGCACAACTCTATATCTTGCTTATGCTGAACTTTCTTTGAGGAAGTGAATATCAATCTTATTACAAATCAGTTATTATAAATCAGTTAACCTCCAAAACTGAATGATGGAAAACATTCAAAGGCCAGTGCTCTGCTCTGAGCAAATGGGCTGTGCCCTGACAAGTGTCCTTCTGTATCTTTCTCTCTCAGAGTTCAGACCTACACAGTTTTACCATAAATAAAAGTAATTTGCAAAAGCTAACAGAATATTACTTCTGTAGTGTTCCTTTCATCTCAGTGATGTAATGGATGAGGCAGGTTGTGTGAACCAAAACATTCAATTCCACATGGATAGAAATATAAATACATCCTCCTAGCATACTCTTCCTGCAAAGAAGGTATTCATAGAGGCCATATCAACACAGGTACACATAATATGTAAGATGCTGCTTGCACCTTTTCATGTAAACTATTCTTACTGAAATTATATTTTTCTTGGGAACGTTTGTTTCTATGTTAGCAGCTGTGCCCACTCTGTCCTTACAGTATAGTAAAGCATACAGTTGTTGCTCCTCACTACCTCAGGTGCTTCCACATGTTGGGTGAAATGCTCAAGTATGACAGCCAGGTTTAAGAAAAGGTATGTTAATTCTTCATGGTATTGCATGATGGTCAATATGCTGGAGGGTGACTGGAAGCATTACTCCTTCTGTAAACCTAAGAAGGAATAAATTACAAGGGCCACAGATTGGAAGAAGTGCCCAGGTGAAAGGCAAATGGAAAACATTTTGAAGAATTTTTTTTTTTTTTTTCCAGTGAAATAATGGAACAGATATTTATTTTCAGGATTAGCAAGGATTAGCCAAATGTCATAGCAATACATCTGTTAAAGACTTCTTTAAATCACAGTAAGGCCATTATATCCCTAATACCCAACATATTAACATATGAAGAGAAATTAAAACTATGATAGCACATTAGGAAACCAATTTCAGACATGAAAGTCATGAGATATGTCTTATGATGCTATTACTTTTAGTGGTCTATATTTTTTTTCTTTTTTTTTTTTTTTCTTTGGTTTTGGTGCTGTTTTGTTGTTTGGTTTTTTTTTTTACTTCACACTCCTGTGAAGATTC
>JAAGNO010016305.1:28869-41789 GCA_033439905.1 Ceryle rudis | reverse complement strand
CTGATCCCCCCCCACAACGCGGCCACCGGCCGGGCCGCCGGCGGGGCTGGCACCGGGGCAGGGCAGGCGGCAGAGGCTTGCAGGGCCATAGCGGCTCCCCGGCGAGCGGAGGAGCCGGGCGGCGCGGCTGGGCTCGGCGGAGCCATGCCGGCAGCCACGGCGCCGGGGCTGGACGTGCCGCGCACCGCCGCTCCCGGGCAGGATAGCGGCGGCCCCCGCGGATACACAGGTACGAGCGCGGCCCCAGCCCCGCAGGGTCCCGCGTCCTTGCTCGCGTAAGTCCCCTCCTGCGCCACACCGGGAGGTGGTGATGCCAGCGGGGGCAGCGCCGGACCTCGGACAGGGTGCGGGACCCCCTGGCGTAGGGACGCGGGGTACTCGGGGCAGGGCACGGGACCCCCCGGCCAGGGTTGCGTTATTGACGCCTCGCCTTCAGCTCCGGACAGGCAGGGCACCCTCCCCATCTCTCTGTGTGTCGACTCCGCGGCCGATACCTCCGTCCGCGAAGGGCGGGCGGGGGCCACTCACCCTCACCCTGAAGTTCTCAGGGACACAGCGCCTCGGGACGCGTGTCCCAGAGTCGTCCTAGGCACCGGAGGGGGCTTGGCGGGGTATCGTCGCCCCTGAAACGGCTCTGCCGGGGCTGTGTTCTGGGTGCCGAGCGGGCAGAGGCTGCAGTGTCAGCTCTGGGGGTGCGCGGTCAGGCAGGCTGAGGACCGCTCAGTGCACCCCCAGGCTTGGGTGTCCAAGCAGATGGGTGGGTGTTCGTACAGCAGCGGGCACCCCAGATGCCTCCGGAGGTGGCTGCTGGGGCCCCAGTGGCGATTGCATCGAAAAGCCCTGCATGGGATACCCTGGTCTGGAGGACCTGGTGAGGTGGCAGCTCGCTGCCTACGCCTCTGTTGTGCTTTAATTGTCCTTAATTAGGAAGCCCCGGCGTTAATTAATAGGGAGTTTGGAGTCGGCTCGCTTGAGCGAACGCGGGGTTGCTGCGGTGGCGAGGGGCTATGAGCGCTGGGAAGATGTGAAACCAAGTGTACTTTTAGAGAGGAAAGGGGTATGGCAGGGATCTTCTCGCGGTCTGTTGGAAGCCGCAGGTCCTCCAAGAGAAATAATCTCTGGCCAAATGTAAGTTAACTGTGTAGAAAATGAAGAAACCGGTGTTTTAATAGAATAGGATAATACACTGAGGAGTGGAACGGGAAACCCGTCAGAGCTTTTTTTGCTTCTCTTCTTCTCAGTTTTGGTTTTGTTTTCTTTTACAATCGGATCGCATAGATCACAACGTCCTTTCGACAGTCCAGTGGGCCCGGTGAACTTGATGATAATGGGAGCTGACGGAGGGTCTGGCCCTGACGCGGGTGGGATGCTCCCGCTGCAGGGGGGCCGTGGCCTCTGCCAGATCCCGGCTGCAGGAGGGAGCCGAGCGGCCGGCCCAGTGCCCCGGGCCGGGCAGCGGGAGCCGCGGGCTGCAGCCCCGGGCAGCCCGGAGCCCTGGGAGCGAGCCGGGCGGAGGGAGCGGGCGCGGTGAGCTGCTGCTGCCGGCGGAGCGAGGCTCGCCCGGTTCCTCCCTGCAGCACTGCGCATCGCAGGGCAGGCAGGGCTTTTCCCTGGCTACAGTGCAAGCAGGGCTGAGTGCTCCTGAAATTCAGAAACCTCCTTCATCCTTCGCAGCCTGTCCCCACGTAGCCCTGCGATTTAATTTGCTCGTGCGGTTTGAACAGACTTTATCAATGACCTGATTTTGTTGTGCTGATAGAAATGAGCAAACGTGTTTTGGCTAACAGCGGAGCAACGCTTTAAATTGCATCCAGTGAATGTGCTCAACTGTGCATTTAATTTGCATTTAATAGAGCAGGTCGTTTTAAAAATGTGAAACAAGTTCTGGGAAACCTACTTAGAGAATGAACAACTGATGCACAAGTGTAGACCCTGTTGCTGGAGTTTGATGCTAACGCTATTCATTACTCATTTTTTTTTCTTTTGTAAATTCATTTATATTAGACTGCTTTTATTTGTTGGGTCAAACTGCCTTCTGGGGCCGGTTTGCCCTAAATTAATGTGATGTTTGGAAGTGACATGTTACACGCAGCGTTCCGTTCCTGCTTAGGCTATTCTTGACCCTGTGTAGATCTGTGGCAAAACTCGCTGAAATGAGTGATCAACAACAACAAAAAACTAGAAATCCACCCTTAGTTAATCCCTCAGATATCTACAAACCAGACTTCTCCCAACCATGTCTTCAAGCAGAACAGTAAACACCTTTTTCCAAGCCAGGTGCACCGAAACCAGGGAACAGGAGTTGTCAGTAAGGTGCTAAACTGAATTAAGAAGGGAGTACGCAGGATCAGGACATGACTGTGCCTGCACATAGCTGCTGCATCTGTTGTAGGACCAGCTGAGATGCTTGTGGTACATGGGGCTTTGCCAGATCTTTGCTGGGTGTCATGCTCCCTTGTCCCCTCTCCTCTCATTTCCCTGCTACTTTATGGAGATTTGTCTTGGCCTTCACCATCTGCGTCGATTTCACCTTCATTGAATATCCATTTGTTGCTATGAATGTTTTGAGTTAGGTGGACGTACTGCTGTTAAAGCTAAGTGGCTTAAATAGCTAAAGCTATAACTACTTGTTGTATATTTTTAAATTAAACTCCTGTTCGGGATGCTTAATTTAAATGCAACTGTGTTATTTACGCAGCAGTATTTGTTGGAGAGGTGACCTCTAGAGAAAGCCGATGACAACTGTTAAACAGTATCTTTCATTGTATTGTATTATTGGTGATCATTTTTCACCCTGCTTTGATTGATTGCCCCCCTTGTAAAATGCCAGGCCACGAGCAATAGGGTGATAATAAAGATTTGCACTGATGAACTTCCTCGCACACTCCTTTTGCAGAGGATGAAAAAAAAATGTGGCAAGGTTTCCGTTTGAATTAATGCATAAATGAGAGAGAGAGAAGTTAAGTGAAGTTCCTTGGCACAGCATGATGCCTGTAGCGTTTAGAGGGTCTTACAGCTTCTTGAAACACAGCTATGAAATTCAAACACCCTCAGCTTTTCCTGGTGTTGCCTACTTTCTGAGGACAGGTTTCTCCCTCTGAGACCTTGAGCAGGGAGGATGATACTGCCCCATGCTTGAGGAGATTCAGCAGCGCCCTTGAAAAAGGGGCTGTGGGAGGCTGACTTACACCTTGGGGAGGTCAGCATGTTGCTCATGTATTCTGTGTATCAGAAGGGGAGATGTGCAGAGTGGGAGCTTGGGGTGAGCAGAGAGTGCAGAAAATGTCTTGAAGCTGAGAAGAAGCCTTCTTCAGTTGGGCCTTTTACGTTTTTAAATGATACAGATGCTTTTGTGTGTTCCGTATC
Organism: Ceryle rudis; assembly: GCA_033439905.1. Lineage (NCBI taxonomy): Eukaryota > Metazoa > Chordata > Aves > Coraciiformes > Cerylidae > Ceryle > Ceryle rudis. The sequence continues at coordinate 38,423 of JAAGNO010016305.1, read as the reverse complement.
ATACTGTGGTTGTTTTGCTGTCACAGCAGCATTACAGTATTATTGCTTTTCCGCAGTAGTTTACTGTGGACAGATACTCATTGACCATCTCTTGCCAGGCTCATTATATTATCTGGAAAAGCCTCTGAAATGCTCATGTCAGTGGTGACCTGAGCTCTTTCCTGCCCTGTGGGAATTGCCGTGAAGCGGGTGCTGTCGTCAGCCCAGCCACTGCATTGCCACTGAGTTGCTGTTGCCTCTGGAGCTGCTCAAATTATGTTGAGGGTTCTTTGGGTGAAGTAGAAAACAACAGAGAAAGGAGTAATGATGGCGTATCGTTATTACCAGCCTCCGTTGCTGAAGGTGGGGGCTCTGGCTCTCTGTTTTTTTCCAAGGTGGTACATGGGTTTTGCTGGGATTCCTCCCCCATTCCTCAATTCAATCCTGTAGCTCTTTCAGACCAGGGCAGCACATACTTCTATAAACATATAGGTGCATCTACAAACACATTGGTGCAGCCACACACAAAAGCAAGGTTGGAAAGAAACACAGAACACCAGAGAAACAATCACTAGGCCAGGTTATACGTTAGTAGGTCTCTTGCAGGTGAGCTGTTGTCTGTAGTTGTAGTTCTGCTTCATCCCTCTGCCTTCCCAAACCAGGGAAGAGAGACTGCTTAAGGAAAGGTGGAATGTGCTGTGGGATGCTGTGAATGCTACCTCCAGACCAAGGTGTGGAAGAAATGATCTAGCAGACACCATTTAAGGGAAGAGAGATATCTCTGGCTTTGAACCGGCATAAGCTGCAGTTTGCTGGAGGATGGAAGAAGTATCACCATACATTTGCTTGGTTATGCTCTGGGTGACTGTTGGTGGCCGTGGTGGAATGTAGATACCAGGCTGGTTGTATCTTTGGCTTGATTTGAGGTGTCTGTCCTTCTGTTGTGAGCAGCTTTTTTTTTTTTTTCAGAAGTGTTTCTTTGCCAGTGCAGAAACTGTGAAATCATGTCACTGAGACCTCACAGTTGCTGTTCCAGGAAAGCAAAAGCAAAGTAGTTCTTCAAAGGGAAGAGCACTGCTGCTCTGCAGAAAAGCTGCAAGGAAATGTCTCGCCTCATTCCTGCGAACCTGAGATGCAGCTCAGTTTTTAGGCTGGGAAAGAAAACATTGATCCCAGATTTCCATTTCCACAGGGCAGAACGTGACACAACTTGGAATATATGGGCTTGTAATTTCTTCAGGGTTATTTCTCCTTCCTTTTTCTCCCATGAGTTTAAACTGAACCCTGTTATTAAATAAGGTAAAAGAAGTGACGGTTGCAGAATTTCAGCGAATTGGTTTTATCTCCTGTACAGCAAGATGCTAATCTTTGCGGTTAGGCACTTGTACGAGGCATTGTTACTGCTTTGAGGGAATTATTTTTGTGCTTGTCGTAAAAACTCTAGAACAGTACAAAATACAGAAGGAAAAAGAGTTATTTGGTCTTCTGGCCCAATCTTCCGTGGTGCAAGATTGTTCCCTACGGTATTCTCCAATACTTTGTCCTTGCTACTCTTAAATTACCTAGGTTATAGAGATGAATTATGTCTAGACTTCAGAATTTCAGCCAGGGAATGAAGTGAGGTGAATGTTTTGGACCCAAAACATTGTTATTTCAAAAATCAGAAGTCAGCCTCAAAACACAGAAAGAAAGCCACCCAAATGACAGTAGGTAATCCAGCACTTTCTGGGGTAGCTGTAACCAGAAATGTGGCCCATTCTAAAGGACCAAAATGCTGCCAGTTTGGCTGTTCCCACCATGGCAGAGCCAGGAGATCTTTGGACCTTTCCCATGAGAAAGTGGAGCCTCCTGACACACATCTTCAACTATACAGCAAAGATAACTTTAACTGTGCTGAAATTAGCACTACCTAGCTTATTTAGTCATGATTGTCACTATCTGCGTGCCTGGCACGACAGAATCTTGCCTTCAGTAATTCGATGGGGGCAAGCCAACATGTAGGACAGTTGTTAGTTTTCACTTAGGCATTTTATTGACATGTTGTCTTTCAAATGCAGTCACAGATAAGCAAGCGTGTTATTCTGAGGAACAGTTTTGACTAGCTCAGTGGATCAAAAGATTGACAGAGAGGTGATTTTGCAGTCTTGGTGGAAGTTTGCCTCTCTTGTCTTTTGTTTTAAGAAGACTGAGAAATGCAGAAGTTGCAGAATTAGCAACCACTCATCAAAATAAATCAATTCCTCTATCTGTTGAGGGTCTTGGAGATGGGCTTGAGGTTCTGCAGCTTTTGCCAGCAGAGCAAATGCTCTATGGCAGGTACAGAGATGTTGGCCCAGCAGCCCCCACACGGCTTGGGGAGGCAGCGCTGGCACCAGCATGGCTGTGTCAGTGGAAACTGAAGCAGCAGTGGCTGGTAGAAACACTTGTAGAAGAAGAGGATGGGTTAACTGCCTGCTTTTCCTCTAATGGAGTTGGAAGCGATTATTATTTGTGGGATGAAATAAAGCCAATGCTGCTCGCATGTGCAATTGAGGAGGGGTGAAAACAGGGACAGAAGCCAGGTTAGGTGAAGGGAAGAGATGGCGTACAAAAAACAGTGCCTGCTTGGGCTGGGAAACCATGTTTGGGAAGGTGTTTTGGGCTGGGGTGGCTGGAGGAGGTACAAGGGACACGTTTTGTTGTTTGATTCCTCCTGTCCATGAGAGCAGAAATTTGTGTCCTCTTGAAAAAGAGCAGAATTGCCCAGGAGAGTTTCTGCTCAGAACTGCAGTATTCTCCAAGACTACGACCTTTGCTACTTGGTTGGGTCAGAAGAGGCGTCTGGGCTGGAGACGCAGATTTCACTTCACTCTAAAAAGAAGTGCCCCATGAAGGCAGTGGCAGTTTTGCACAGAGAAGAGAGAGCTCTGGGGTTTGGTCTATTATCATTAATAAATACAGAAATACAGACTGGGACATTTTCACTCATTTTAAATATGAATCAGAGACTATCCTTGCCCCATATTCTGGCCTTCCACAAGCTGCCAGTGATTTAGCTGAATTATCTGATGCAGATCTTCATTTCTTAGATATGTACACTGCAAGAAAGTGAAGGATATGGGGCTGCTGTCCTTTGATCTACTTGCTTAAGCTACTTGTCATTCTGCCTATAACTAACCTGCAATCATTGACTTTTTTAATGGGAAGAAGTAAACACAATGGACTGCTTCCCTGTCCTTATATTGGCATCCTTGTTAATCTTCATGCCATCTTTCACCAATTCCTATGGCCAGGGAGGCCAAAAGCAGATGTGCTTATTGACTCGTGCTGTTAATCATTAACTTGCTTGAATGGTTTCTGGCAGGATGCTGCATGACATTCACACGCAGCTGCAGTTTTGCAGGTTGCTTTGGTGTCCGTGGCCAGGCTCCTGGCTGCATGCTGCTCTGCTGTCATGGGTTAAGCCCAGGAACAGGAAAGCCAAATCCAGCAGAATAAAAAAAAAAGAGAGAGAACTAAAAACTGATAAAACCTCAGGGAAGGTTTTTTTTAAATCTGGCTCCTCAGTCCATGAATGATTTCTACCACCATAAGAAATTGTATGCTATTGCTAACTCTTTCAGACTGGTGTCTAAAAAAATCAATTATTCACAGAAATTCTTACTGACAGTTGTGAATGCTGGGTCACAGCTCTGTGGTGCGCATTTAGCAGCTTAACATAGCAAACCAAGTACAGGAACAGCTTCAGTTTGCTGTTGGGAAGGAAAAAGGACTTGAAGCCAAACTAGGCCAGCCAAGGCGAGCAGGTGCAGGCAAGGTCTCTTGCATTCAGGTTGGTTTTGCTTAATAGGATGGTTGGAAAGTCCCCTAGAAAACTAACAAACCCGTATTCAATAGTCTATTTTAAAACAGGAAAGCAGTTTCAAGTAGGAGGTTGGAGAGTTTCTATGTTCTTTACAAATAAATGTGCAAGTGCAATTCCTATATTATGAGGCTTTTTGGTCATAAATGAGCATGTAACCATCAAGTAGCAAGCATTTCTGGTCCTCCAGAAATTTTATGTTGGGGGTGAATTTTGTAGTAGCTGAAATGATTTTTGGCCAGCTCCGGACCCTTTCTACTTGAGCATTTTTTGGTCGAGGTCATGTTGGTACAGTGCTCACCTCATGTCCCCACACTGGCAGGGATTTCTGCCATCCATGGAGGTTGTGCTCAGTCTGGCAAGCATCATGCAGAAGCAAGAGGCCACCAGCTGCATCAGCAGAGAACATCTGCTCTTATCTGCACATTCACTACTCCAAGCATGTTTGCATGCTGCTGTGCACAAACCAGACCAAACAGTTGCTGCAGGCAGATGATCCGGGGGTGTCCTTGGCTGTAGAGGGGCCAAACACGCAGCCTGGCTGAGCTCCATTTCTCTGTAGTTCCTGGGTTAGCAGTGAGGATTGGGTGAGAGTGAGTGTGTCAGGGTGTGGGTGGTAGTGGCACAGGGATGCTGCCCTCCTTCCAGGGGGATTTTGCAGGAGGGCTTCCCAAAGGGCAGCCAGGCAGGCATCGGTGCACAGGACTCCTGCGGGCCACAAACAGCGGCCTCTGCCCTGTCGAACTGTCTGGTAGAGCATCCTTCTTCCTTCCTCCATCTATGGCTCCTACCAGACATGTGCTTTCCCTGTGAAAACAGGTGTGAGGTTTACTTTTGGCATCTCTGGTGGCTAGCTTTTCAATGAAGCACTCAGTTTCTGTCTATTGCAAATTAAATAGCCTATTGAAAACCATGTTAAAAGCAGGAGATGTCTGATGATGCCCGAGTACTGTATTCAGAGTGATTTTTCCATCAGGTGTGTTCAGATAATAATGTTCTATCCTTTACCCTTTAATTCCTGAGATTCTTAGTTTAGCTTTGCCCAAGCTTCCTGCTTGGCCACACAACCCACTGGGGGTCACCAGAAACACCACTGATTTATGTATTGGATCTGTAGATCCAGAGCTTAATGAACAACATTGCCGATGGTTTCTCTCTATTTTAGTTTCCTCATCCTCAAGAAGCTGTAAAATCCAAATCTTGCTCAGTTTACCAAAGATCTATTAAAATGTTTAATTTTGGCAACAGAACATTGACGATTGTCAAGGGAAGTCAGAAAATGTTGGACTTTTTACTAGCTGGCTTTCAGGTTAAATACGAAATTTATAGACTTAGGGTTAAAAAAATTGTCTGCTCTGTAGAGGAAAAGAGAAGGGATTTTGCAGAGGTCCTTAGATGTGCTAACCCATTTTGTAGGTGAGAAGCCACAGAGGTGAAGCTTTTCTGACAGAGAGTCCGTTTCTTGGGCCCATTGATAGGGTGCGTGCTGATAGGGTATTTGTATTGGAACTGGCCAGACAAGCTGGTTTTTTACATTTTGCTTCTTTCCGTGTTTTAAAGGAAATAAAAGCAGGAGAGTGGATTCTGTCAGAACATCCCTTTTCAGACAAAAGGGTCAGGTTTTCCAGTTGAAGTTCCTACAAGCGAGCACCTGCAGCCTTCTCCAGACCCCAGAAAAGTACATCATCATCTTGGTGTAAAGGGAGAGGGCTGAAATAATTTTGTACCTGTAAGCAGTTGTTGGTTCTCTCTCAGCTCAGGCTCCCATACGAGCATGGAGAAGGACTTGTCAAAGACAGGCTGCTAGTGAAACTTGTCTTTTTTCTTCTTGATACCTAATCCATGTTAGCAAGGTGCTAAATACTGAGTTGGTTGCTGACAGCTGGATTGCCCAAAATCATTTGCCTGCTGTAGCATATTTGTTTAACTTCTATTTCATTGGGGTGACTGTTTTCTTGCGGTTGTTGCGATGGTGAAAACTGCTTTGAGTGTTAACCTAAGATAATCTCTTACCTGAAGTATGGACAAGGGAAGATTTTTAACATTTCTGGTCATCGTCGTTTCCACTGGAAAATATACAGGGCCTTGTTAATGGAGCCCACGTATCGCTTTGCACCGTCTGCAGAAATGTTACAGTCGGCTGTGCAGGTTTAACAAGTGAGAGGTTATTCATGAGCACTAGGGATAAATAATGGTGAAAGTTTAAAATATAAACCTGCAGACTTAACTGGCTGGATGTTTCATGAAGGACACTTCCACCAGCAAGGCCATGCCTCTCAAAACCTGTCTGAGGACAGAGAGGGACCTGGCAGCAGAGGGAAGGTGTGAGGAGGCTCCTAGTCTTTGTTATTCCCTGGACAGGAGGAATATGACATAAAAACAGATTCCTGACCTGCAGATTTCAAATTCAGAGTTGAGCTGATGGATTTATTTGTCTTGTTTTATGTTTCTCACATTCCTGATTCTGCTTGGCTTTCCCTAAAGATGGAGTGACAGATCCTAGGGTTGTAACACTTGCATCCTGCTTTGGATTTGAACCTCTCTAGAAACTGTGGATGTAGAGATGCATGGGGGAGGCTAAGGACCATCTGTAGAAGACTGTGGTATTGTGTAACCAGTTACTTCTGTTCACCTTCTTGTAAATACCAATGCTTGTTATGCAAGAAGCAGTGCTAACAGACTTTAAGGTAAGCAAAGCAAGGGCTGGATTCCTCTTTGCCTGTTGGGGACAGCGTGCTGGGACTCAGCTTGCTGGACTGGTGGATTTTGGTTGCATCTTGGTGAGTTCACGTGCCCATCAGGTCTCTCAGCTCCAGGACATTTGATACATTCAGGGCCTTGAAGTGTAGGTAAAAAGTTAATTTCAAGATATTCCTCTTCATTTTATTCTCTTTAGGATTTTTGTTTAGAAACTAGGCCATAAACCCTGCATTTTGTAAATAAGCAATTTATTTATTATTTGCTTTAGAATGATAAAGAGGGGAGACACTTGGCAACATCAGCTCCATTCACTAAACAGTCACAAAAGCATCCGTACTCCCTTCCATGAGTAATTTTAAATTGGGAACAGTTTGAATTAAGGCATAATTCTGGTGCACTCCAGAAGTGTCATAACCTGTTTTTTTCAATTCTGTTGGTAAACACAGAAAGCACAGAAACTCCATCTCTTCTGCTTTACAGGGAACTTCATACTGTACCTTGTTTTTCATTTAGTTCTTATTTATCTGTTCCCATAAAAAAAGAAATCTTCAGTATAGCCCTTGTTGCTAGATTCAAGAATGAAATCTATAGATGAGAATAACCAGATTTTGATCCCAGAATCACAGGACGTTAGGGGTTGGAAGGGACCTCAGAAGATCGTCAAGTCCAACCCCCTGCCAGAGCAGGACAGAACTAGAGCAGATCACTCAGAAACACATCCAGACAGGTCTTGAAAGTCTCCAGAGACGGAGGCACCACAACCTCTCTGTATTGATGTAATTCGACAAAGTCAGTCATGGGGATGGCAGTATGGTGAATGGAACATATCTTTTATGTTGCTCTTTTAAGAGAGGATATGAATAAGAATCGTTTTACATCAATTGGAGATACGTAGTTTGGATTAAAATTGTTTACAACCCTCTAGTATTTCAGAGTAGAGTCAGGAAGTGTTTAGTACCAACTCCCAAATCTTGCTACATCTCATTCACTACAGTGAACAGCTCAAAAAACAGATGAAAATGCTGGGAGAGAGAAAAGAAAAAGGCTTATAAAGAGACATTAACTGAATTTTGTGCAAGGGTTTCTTCTGGAGATGGAAGGCAAATGTTTGGTAATTTTTGCGACCTTATCTGGTGTGAAAGGATCTGAAGTCCTGCCATCTTTCATTCAGCAAAGGGCACCTTGAGTTGTCAAGGACCATTCAGTGGTCAGTACGTTACTGTGTATTTTCACATCGGGATGTAGGAATTGCAGCTCTATAGAGTGAGTCACCATCAGTCCCACAATAAGTGGGTGCAGCCATCCTGCAGCTCTGGATTGCACAGGGGACAGTACCGGTGCCTGCTCCACCTCAGCCAGGTTGACAAGGTCATTTAATGCCTTGCCCACAACTCCTCACAGGCTTCACATCAGCTTTGTGCAATTGGAGGATGAGGCTCAGGGAATCAGATTTCTGCTGAAGCATCCCCAGCATCTAACGGTGGTTGAGTCTGGGCTTTTGCTCACTTTTTCAGAAAAGCTTATGTTGGTGAGCGCTCCTGCCCATCTTGTGTTTCACAGCTGCTTGGCCTTTGTCACTACGCTGTTTAGTTCTTTTCTCTGGATGCATTTACTTCTTTGTTTTTCTGCACATGCACCCTTCTGTGCTCCAAGCTAGGAAGGATACTGCTCTGTCCCATAGCAGCTGCTGCCCAAACTCTGCTGAGCCTGAAGTGGCAGAAGTGCTCCTGATGGAAACCAGCCACACATGAGGAAGCCCACAGCGTGCTGAGATGTGCTCGCTCTTCCTGGGGGCTCCTTGCTGGTGACACTGAGCGTGGTGAGAAGGAAAGCAATGTTGCCTGAAAAACAGTGGTGAGACTTAGCCTGGCGTGGGAGTCCCAGCACTCCTTCACACTGCAGAGCGATTGCCTGTTGTTAATTACATTGCTAACACTGCAAAATAGTTGAAAATCATGTTTACCTACAAAGCAGAGCACACAAAAAACCCAAGGGAAGTCAGTAGGAGCAAACCTAAGGTAGCTGCTATAATAGAGGTATGAGCAGAGGGCTCTCATGGATTTGTAAATGCAGCGAGAAACTCCCTTCCAATACCTGTTTCTCTCCTTCCCTCCCCCTCTCTTAACTGCATGGAAATTCCCTACCAATGGAAGAATAAGCTTTTTTGAGAAAGCATTTCCATGAGTGTTAAATGGTGGCCTGTGAGAATGATCAGAAATCATGTTCCTTCTTTCAAAATTTCAACATTACCTTCTCAGTAGAAATCCAGAACGTTTTGTAGTGAGTGTTTTCATTTGGAAATGCTGAAATAAGGCAGATTCGAGACCCACATATTATTAGCAAGCTGCATTTCTTTTTTCAGGTTATCTGCTCTGACAGATGTCTTCTGTAGGTACCTTTAAGTTTTGTTGTCTGCAGTTGTCCAGATGGTTCTTCCTTGGGACTGACTTAGGGGAACAGCTGCCTGCATGGCTGCTCTTGCAGTTCTTGCAGGTCTTCATCAGGCTCTCTAGTGTGAAGCTCTCCTGGGCAGCAGTGGCAGGGCCTGGCCCTGCCCACTGAAGGTGGTCCTCACAGTGATGTGTGTGCAGGGGGATGTGTTTTGGTGCATGTGCTTTGTGCCACACTTGGACCTCAAAAACCTCCTCAGGGCAGTAACTTCATAGGGCTGTACCTGCATGTTGGAAGGCAGACAGGTCTGTAAGAGCTTTCAAGTGTCTCTGTTTATAGCAACTCTTGGAAACTGGTGTAGTAGGTAGGAAAGGTCAAACCATGCCGTTGCTGATAGGTGTTTTTGTTAGAAAAGGTTGAGGTAGGTCATTATTTGGTGCCACTGAGCAGTAGGAGGTCTCCATAGCGCAATTCCTGGTGTCTGCAGCACAGCTGAGGACGTTGTTCAAGCTCTGCAGCTTCAAAAATCTGGACACCCCCCCCCGCCCCCCCCCCCCCCCCCCCCCCCCCCCGCCCCGCCCCCCGCCCCCACCCCTCCTCTTCACCACCCCCTCCCACCAACCCGCCTTTCCACTCTACGCTG
>JAAGNO010016305.1:18692-28845 GCA_033439905.1 Ceryle rudis | reverse complement strand
CCCTTTTACTGCTGGGTTGGTGTCACATTTAACACTAATTTCTTAAAAAGCCATGCCAATGTCTGAATTTTCTAGTGGGAGAATAAGCTCCTCCTGGTAGCCGTTTGTTGCTGCAGCACTTCATGCGATTTAGAGCCCAGCAGGATTCATGGCCAACTCTGCAAGGGACTGGAGGCACAGTCGTGAGGGGACCAGTGCCAGGGCCAGGCGGTTTCACTCACACAAGATACTTTACTACATCTGTTTTATTTCATATTTCACATTTCACTTCTAGCTGCTTTTCTTTTGCTTTTCAACATAGCGAGCTCTTCCAGGAGCCCTCCTGTGAGGCTGCTGTGGATCTTCAACATTATGCCTGTGACTTCAGGGGCACTAATTTCTAAGGTGTAGGAAAATAGGCTTGCAGAAATAATATCAGCATGTTTATTTTCTGCAGGGTTTATGTTCTGTCTCTTCCTGGCATCTGGTTATTCCAGCGTGGTTTAGTTGCATTAAATAGTCAACAATAAGCACCCCAAAGTCTTGAGTTACCTGTGTGTGGGAATAATGAGGCAAAGTCATGGATTTCTCCTTTTGTGCACAAACAGAGAGTGGCACTCTTGATAACACGCCTTCAGATAACTATTGCTGTACTTTAGATCATTTTGGTATATACTTACGTGATATATTTGATTTTTGGTCTCTATGATTCGCCGTGGGAAGAGCACAGGAAATGTGTAACGGGCGCGCGTGCCTAGGTTGCTCTCTCATTTCTGTTTTCTTATCAGTAAAACGTAAATCCACAGCTTGCTCACAGTGAAACCATATGGTTACTCTTTCTGACAAATTGATTTTGCAATACAGATAACCCTGGCTGTGCATGAGAAGAGATAGTCTGGATTATTTTGTCCTAATTCTTGCATTACTCTTCTTTTTTTTAGTGCCTGGAAATGGTGTATGTGGCTATTTCTGAACCCAGAGGTTTGGATGAGTTAAGAATTTATGGAGTATGCTGCACTTCAGGGTCTTTACATCTCCTTTGTTCCCTGAAGGGAATAGGCCGGCTGATGGTCACCAGAGCTGATGCTGTACGTTGGCATAGTATGCATAGGGGACAAGGTGTTTTGTTAATCCCTTTCAATGCATAAAATGAACAACCTAGAGTCCTCACGACTTCTGTTGGACTTCAAAATAAATTTAAAAAAATAATAAAATTTCCAACCTTTGCTTGATAGGAATGTATCAGCAAGTGAATTTTCTCCTTGAACTTGGAAGTAGTAGCCAGTATCTGGAAGTACAAGCAAAGCACGAGACTGGGAGTGGAGGACAGTGTGGAATAATGGGAACTGGGCACTGGAGACCACAAATCAAGTCTAGGAACAATGCCATGAAGCTAAGCAAGACAAAACTAAAGATGGCCCTGCTCTCAGCAGGGGGGTTGGACTAGATGACCTCTAGAGGTTCCTTCCAACCCAGACATTTCTATGATTCTAAACAAATCATGAATTTTCATATAAACTATGTAGAAGTGGCTGATAGGCTGTTAATTCTTCCAGCATTCCTCCTAGCTTTACATGCTGGCTGTCAGGCATGGATCTGTGGGGTTTGAGATGCAGCTATTGCAAAAGCTTCATGAGCAATCATTAGCGGTTTTATTCAGTTTTGTATTTCTGGGTGCTAACAAAGACCTCAACAGGGTATTTTGTAGGTAATTAGAAAATAACTGTAAATCAAAATATAAACCTGGTCAGCACAAATGTTTATTCAGTATTTGTGTGTTATTTTGGGAGATGGTGCAGCCTCAAATACCAGCTTCAGCAGAAAACAAAAATAGAAATACATTATATTTCAAAATAATAGTAATAAAATTATTGATTATAGAAAGCTTAGTCAGATAAACATGCCTGAAGAGTATTCAAACGACAAGTCTATATGAAACATCTGCTTATATATATATATATGAGGATGGAAGCTACCTAAGTGCCAGGTAAACTGGCAAGGCTATTGTAAGTGCCTAGTGAGGGCTGCTGGGTTGGTTAAGCAGATGTACTTTGAATCAAATTTGGCTCTGAATTACTTCTGCATCTCATGCAGCTTAGAAGTGTCACTGACTTGAACTCCATGATCCGGTATCTAAAATTAATGGTGAAAGTATAAAATGCAAAAAGATAGATATTTTGCATCTTAGAATAGTGGTTTTTTCATGGTAATTCTCAGAGTGATTAAAAGAATAGCCCAAACTCATCATACTCATCTGGAGTGAGGAGGAAGGTTGTCCAATGCACATATCCCATGTACTCCAGTAATGGGATGCTGGAGGGAAGGACAAGAGATGAAGGGAAATGACCCTCTAGAAAAAAATTTCCTCTTATCGATGCAAATTGTTCTCATAGTAAGAGACTGGAAGAAGTGGCAAAACAAACAGAAATAATCTTAATGGAATTAAAACAGGCATGTTTTTAAAAGTTAGTCCTCAGTACATATTTATTTAGTAGATTAGACCAGTAATTGTCACTGTGGCTTTTGCTTGGCCTTTCACTGAGATTTCTTTGCGGTCGTTTGTTTCAGAGGGCTGTGGTTTTTAAGAGCATAAATAGAAGATAGGTAGTAAGCCTGTCTGCTCTGGTTTGCTCACAGGAGCTTAACGCTAATTAGTCACCAAGGGGCATTTTTAGTAGTAAAAAAGATTTGCTATCAACATGTGATTCTGTCAAAATGTTCTCGAGGAGGTTACTAAACTCCACATTTCTTTTTGCTTTTAAGTGTGGGAAGCATATTTTTTTGGCTTTTTATTTTGTGTGTCATCATAGTGCTTGCAACTCTGGTCTTAAAACTGCAACGCAGTCAATTCTGTCTGCCGAACTAATTTGGAAATCCAGTGAAAGATGGGGAACTTGGTCATGATGCAGAAACAGTGCTAGTACTTAGTAAAAGTAAAAAAAAAAAATCCAAACACATATATTTAAAAAAAGTTTCCACATTCTGTCAGTGCACAAAACCAGAAAATGGATTTATTGTTGGTATTTTTGAAGTGTATCTGGATATTCTGTAACATCTTAATGACCAACTATTAACATTTCTGTTTAAAATGAGTGTGAAACAAGGAACGTTGTGACAAGGAAATTCTTGGTATAAAGTCAGTGGCTGATTTCAGAGCAGCTGAGAACAGCTCTATGATTCAAAGAATAGCTGTATGAACAACAAAGTAGAAAGAGAAAAGCTGAATGAACAAAAATGTACTGAAAATAAATTGTATATGGTAAAGCAAAGTTTGTCCCTTGAAAATGGAGATAAGTTGAATGTAATTGTGCTCTGTGTGTATGTCTCTCTCTGTCCCCTCCCTTTGCCTTCCAAACCCAGTGTCTCATTTCAGACAAGACTAACAGAGGTGCTGTGCTCTTTGTAAGATAGGAAGTTTCTGTAGGGTCACGAAAAGATGCTACTGAGTAGACTGAAATGCTGAAATATGCGATCGATCCATTAGATCTTGGAAAGTTTGCATGGGGGAGGATGTGTTGGGAATACTCACAGCATGGAAGATGCCAGCCTGACTACTTAATTAAACACACAGAGTCCAACAAGACAGGAATCCACAGGAGACCATGCCACTCACAGAGTGACTTGGGTTGTTTGTTGCTTTTTGTGGGTTTTGTTTTGTTTTAAATAATCTTCAATATGTACCAGGCTGAGCAGATAATGTTGCCACACAAATAAAACCCCACTTTGTGCCAGGGGTCAGGGCAGTGGGGCTGTGAAAAGGCACCAAAGGGGGTTTGGCCTTGGGCTGGTACTTGGCAGAGCAGTCAGCATTGCCCACCTCGAGATTTGTTATTTGCTTTGACCATTTACTTGGACTGATTTACAGTCTGATCACAGTATAACTTAAGCAGACCTTCTCTTGTGTCTCTGGCGCTGCATTGTCTTGCTTTGTTTTTGTTCTGCAGGGCAGTGCAGCCACATCTTCCCTCCCCAGCTCGGCACGCTACAGATCATTCACGGCAACGGCACGGCTGTGGGGACAGTGATAACGTTCCAGTGCTCTGCCGAGCACCAGCTGGAGGGACCAGGTTTCATCACCTGCGTTTGGAAAGAGAACAGTACCCACTGGACAGCTGGGGTGCCCTCCTGCAAGCGTAAGGTTCTTTCCAAACTGTCCCCAGTCCCTCTGGGCTGCATTGTATCTATTTTGCCCTGCCTAACTCCTACAACATTAGGATTAATTCTAGGCATCCTTGCAAGGAGAAAGACAAATGTAATATCCTTCAAAGTTGCCCTGCTGGCTGTAATTGCACTCCGTATGTGTTCTGACATCATTCATTATCATGACACAAAAAAGACTGGGTGGGATTTATGCCTGATCTCATGTCACTGACTCCAGTGGTGTTGTACTTGGAATAACTGTGGCTCTGCAGCAACAAGCTGTACCCTTCTTTAGAAAATGTATAGATATGACCAGCTAATGTGCAAGCATATTTGCAGACCCTCTAATTTCCTGGCATTCTTTTTTGAATATATTTTTGCTCTAAAAGAAACATATTTTTTTGAACAATTTTAGGTGCAGCTGCGTAGGAAAGTTACCATATTGACAAATGGTGTTTGAATGGCAACAACATTAACTACCTTTCGTGCTGTGTTCCTTCTTATTTATTATAAGGTTGTTAGTAATTTGACTAGTAGTTAGACCCAAGCAAAATGTGGTACCTCTGAGCTTTGAGAAACTCAGTCTATGCCTCCTTGTAGAATTTTAAATCACCATTAGATGGATGGCTCTTTTAGACACTTATCCCTCTCTCACAAACTCAGCTATTCACATCTCTCATTTGAGAGTTCCGCTAAAGAACAAGGAGAGAAATCCTCCCTTCCAGAGGCTGCAGAAGCGTAACGCTTGGTGTGGAGCTCAGCTGAACCATTTCTGATGCTGGTCATCATGGTATTGGAAGAAGGGGTTTTGAAGCAAGACGTGCTTAGTGCTCCAGATGAGTTGGCAGAGATCTGTATTAGCTGTGCCACACCACATTCCCACTCCTTTCTTTTGTCTGGAGAATTCACTTCCAGCATCAGATCCCTGTGAACACTCACCCTTGCAGATACCGTCCCATCTTCCATCCTGCATCCTTCCCCATACAGAGGACAACCATTTGTTCGATGCCTGCCAAGTAGGATGTAATTATATGAAAAAGTCCTTGCTCTAAAAGGCTTCTTTAAATCATGTAGCTTGTCACTATTTGGTTTTGCAGCTCCAGTCCTGGATAACAATTGCTTATAAGAGTCTGCTAGCTCATCGGCTTTTGAGATGCCGACAAAGTTGTGCTTTTTAGCTACCGCAGCGCTACAGGCATTGTGTTTAATTAATGCAGTGGTGAAATACTTGTGAACAATTCATTAGTAGTTTATAAACAGGAGATTTGTAAATAGCCCAATTTGAGCCTTGTGTAGCTCTAAACTGAAGCCAAGATACTGGTATCTTGACGCTTACTAACATGAAAGTCCTCACTGAGCTATTATTGGCAGAAGGGTGAAGCAGGTAGGGGTCAGCATGGTGTAATGAAAATGTGAAAGTTAAATTCATGGGTTGACCTTAGAAACATGCTTCTATGTTTGCTTTGCTGCAGCCATATCAAAATATGAGACTTTTGGATTTAAGGTCGCAGTGATTGCCTCCATCGTGAGCTGTGCCGTCATTCTGCTGATGTCCATGGCTTTTTTAACTTGTTGTCTTATCAAGTGTGTGAAGAAAAGTGAAAGGAGGAGGACTCAAAGGTATGTCAAGAAAAGATTTTTAAAACCGGCATAAGACTGTACAACATACGGACCCCACTGCGGGGATAACAGGGAGCTTCGAAGGCCTTGATGCTCACAACATCACAATGATGTTAATTACTTAAAATCCTTAATGTGTAGGTCAGGCTTTAGGCACAGAAAGACTTGGAATTCAAGGGTATTTAGACACCTAATGTCTGTTAATATCAGATGACCTCAGTGGGCAGATCTGGATTTACATAGGATTATCCAGAAGCTGAGTCTTATTTGCTAGCCCTGTCTTTTTCTCCTTGAATTATTCAAGGTTGGCTGCATATTCCCTTCTACTTTCTCTTTCCTTTTTTCCTTTGCTTTCCTTGAATACTGCTGGGAAAATTAATCTACCCATGTCAAAACCATCAAAGATCTCACCATCTGCAAAGCATACTTAAAGCTGTCACAGCGCTGTGCTGGAAGGATGTACGATTTTGTCTTCTGGCTTGAAGCGCAAGTCAGCGGGCAGGATCATAAACAGGCAAGGGAAGAAGTAAAATTTATCAATACAGTCCATTCTAACAACTCAGTGTGACGGGTGGCTGCATGACCACATCTGCCTGTACGCTAAAGTGGAGTCACTGTTGTTCGTGAGAGCATCCATCCCGAGTCACCTGCTGCAGAAGGCTTTCCATGGGCACCTCTTCTTCATTTCCCTCTCACTTTGCCTGCTCGTTGTTCCTACTGCTGCACGTACGTAGCTCAGTGGGGTGGCTGTGCCCCATCCCACTGATGCCTGCTGTGCAGACAGAAAGGTGCACTTCTGGTTTATTTTAAACCTCTTCTTGCTTCAGAGAAGTGTTTGGAGTGAGGCTGGGTAGCAGTGGAATAAAGGGAGACTGGGGAGGACTCAAGCAAGGGTCTGCCTGTTCTGAGCTGTTACATCTAGAGCCGCATGGGAACCAGCTTATTGGGGAAATTCTGTCATTTCAAAATCTGATTGTGACTAAAATAGGTTTTCTATTTCCCTTGAAAGGATTTTGTGAGGCCAGAATGAAAGTCTTTGGTGTCATTTGTAATATTGGGTTTTCACTGATAGCAGGAAATAATTTTTGAGATGAAAGGGCTGATTGGCATTTTTGTCATTGCTGCTTTTCTTTTTGATAAGACCGTTCATATAAAAATCCTTGTTTTTCATTCATTTTAAATGAAGTTTTGTCAAAATTAGCCATTCACATGACTTTGACAACTTCATATTTTTCTCTTAAAATAAAAGCCCTTCACACAAGACATTTTGACCTCATTCTGTCATCAGGACATAAAATTATTCCCTTGGCTGGGAGCTTCTCAGTTCCACACTCTCTGTCCTCCCTTCACTGACTCCTGAAGGAGCTGCTTCAACCCAGCCCATCCACAACTGAGCCACGCTCCTGGAGTCTGAAACTCAGGGCACTGTAGGCAATGTGTGTCTTGGACCTGCTGTTGGAAAGCATATGACATGACACAGAAACTGTCCATGTCACACAAGAAAGAGTAAAGCATCTCTGTATGAAACTTACTCGACCCACAGCCCGTGCTGCAGAGTGCTGGGTGTGCTGGTAGCATCTCTTGTTGATGTAGTTGGAAAATGTGGATCAGCTTCTGGATGCATAAAGCATGAATCTGAAGAGAAGCTGCAGGCTTGGTAACTCAATGCAAAATGAGAAAACTTGGTAGGGGATTAGTTAAATAAGTACCTCATAGACCACCTCTGAAAAAAAAGGTAGTCTGTACCTGTGAAGTAGCGAGGATGTCCTCATCTTGCCTTTAGTTTTGAAGTCTAGGTACCCTATAGAAGAGAGAACTTCTGCCTACAAACCACTTCACAGACTGTCCACTGCATCAGTGTAGTTCCCACTTTCTTTAGTAGGAGCAGGATTACATCCTGAGAGGACAGAAATGACACCAAGTGAGCATTGAGAGCCCTCACAATTTAATCTTGTCCCATCAGCTAGTGTGAATGTCTGTGATTATGTCAATCTTGGATTTATGTTAAAAACAAGAAGAAAAAAGTGTTCAGGTTTTTTGTTTGGTTGGTTTTTTGTTTTTTTCCCAAAAATTCACAGAAAATACTTTTTTTTTTTTTTTTTTTTTTCCCAAACTAAAGCCTTTCACATACAATAGGATCTGGCCTGATACAAGTCCGTAAGAACTTTGACACAGCATCATGACTTAAGTGACTTTCCCTATTACATGTAGTCTCAAAAGCCACTGAATCAAATTGGCATAATTACTGGGGTTTTGTTCCTTTGAACTAGCTACAGGTGCTCATAAGAAAATTGTTCTTTTTGTTTGTTGTTTTGCTTGTTTTTTGAAGAGTGCTGGATAATACTTTCACACTATTTTACAGAATAATATTTATGCTATTTAAGACACCACACACACACACCTTAAGGTATTTAAGCAGATATTTAAGTCTCTGGAATTTTGGCTTACACTTGAGGTTTAGCATGTGTTTAAGTGCTGTCTTCAGTAAACCTGGATTTAGATGTAAACTCTAGTGAGTCAGGGCTGTGGTCAGATAAAAGCTCAGATTTACCAGCCATTTATCACAGTAATGTATTTTACCTCTTGCTTTATTCACAGAGATATGCAGCTGTGGTACCAGCTCAGAACTGAAGAACTAGAACACATGCAAGCTGCTTACTTTGGTTTTAAGGGAAGAAACAATAACAACAACAATAAGAAACTCAGGAATAAATCCGTATTTGATGATGTCACTAACATGGCATATGATAACCAAGGCTTCTACAGGTAAAGCTATTAAAATATAGTGGGTTTGATTGAGTTTGTTGAACAAATTTTAGAAAGTGGATCCCTTGAAAATGCATTTTCAATGCATTCCTGAAGGGGAAGTGATGACACTGGATTGTCAGGGCTTCTTCTTGAACTTGCCAATCTTATGGGCAGTTAACGTTGCCAAAAGGTGAGACAGCAGAGAAGTTGAGCATGACCTCCCTCCTTACATCTTCTTTCATCTATTCCCAGTAGTGCTTGGTTAAGCCTGGTCTGCAGGGACAGTTGCACCAGATTAACCAGGGAGAGGTTTTAATTAGCTTTGTAAATTGATGCTAAACTGCAGTAGGAAAGTCACTCTCTCTTGGGTAGTGGTATCAAGGTGCTGGCATGTCTAAGAGCCTTAGGAGAAGAGGCAGCCAGGGACACTGGGGACTCAAGGTGAGCACAGGGTATTACCATTTATCCCTTAGTGACCACAAAAGCTCTTCTGAGTAACACCGTTTCATTATCAGGGTGTGCAGGGCGAACACATGGGATCCTCATCTGCAAGTCAGCATGAACGCCCACGGTGTGGGAACTCTGACTCTGGGGTAGTCCAAAGAAATGCCCATGCTGAAATAAAGTGCATCCTGTACTGTGGATACAGGGATGGTGGGCATAGGCACTTTTTGTGTCAGTTCCAGGTCACCTCTGAAGGTGTTCAGATGTGTTAGGCTGCCTGGGTTGGTGCCAACAAAAGAAAACGAGAAAAATGAATACATGTGAAATTCAAATGGAGTTTTGCTATTATCATTCGTATAACACGTCACTGTGTCTTTTATATCCTTTGGATTCTGCTTTGTCGTCACGTACGACGAAATATCTTACAGTCCTTGTTGCTTTTAATTCACTGCTCACTTGTACAGCTTTTATGTACAGCTGTATCTGTGATTTGTAGTGGTTACCTGCAGAAAACAATTTTATGCAGATTATAAACCTACTTCTATGCCACAGTGCAGCTGGAAATTATATTCAAATGGAGCACTTGCACACAAGTCTGATGGCTGCTTAATCAATTCCTAGCTTTGGGTGATTTCAGGAAGACGGATAAACCTAATTAAATGCTGATTATAACCTAAACAGTTTTTAGAAGGCTCACGATGCAATTTTTAATTTTGGGCAACTTCAATCTGCTACAGTGTTATGTTTTGTATAAGTGTAATCTGCTTTGCGAATGACATGGATAAATTTACAAAGGGCTAGTGCTCTGCTAGAGCCTTGTGCTCCTTCTGGCTTCATCTGCACCACTCCACGGTGCACAAGCTGCTGTATTCCATTTACCAAATTCTGTACACCTTTTCTTAACTGAAAGTATCAGGGAATATACAATTCCTTTGGATAAGCAGCTTCTCTGGGGCCAGAAATCAACAAGTTTATTATTTCTTCAGAAAATAGGGGAATGTATAAACTTCAGTGGAGAATTGCAGAGGGCAGGAGGAGGAAAGACTGTAAGCTCTTTTTTTCTCCATAGAACAATACATGTGCTGTGTTAAATACTGGTGCACGTACCCACCTCCTGATTCATGAGATCCACTATTAATTGAGGTCTACTTTTATTTCTACCATGCAGAAGTGATGTGATCCTGGCTAATTACTAGCCAGATCAAAAATCAGCTAGGAGAGC
>JAAGNO010016305.1:4449-18592 GCA_033439905.1 Ceryle rudis | reverse complement strand
CGTGTATTATTCTGTGCACCCCAGAGCCAAAAGTCTTATCTGTATCGCACACTGAGGGCACTGCCTCTAATCAGAGATGAAATGGCATTGAAGCTGTGACAGACTGAATAAAACTGTCTTGGAATTACTCTAGGAACAGGTGTGACCCTTCGTCAATTTGTAACTTGTTCCCTTTCTTCACTCAAGTAAGATCTATTTAATGAAGGTTAGTAAAAGATGCTAATTTCTACCGTTTAATTCTGTTAAATGGATCTATGCACAGGGTGAGATGTGGGAATTCTGCTAACACATTTCATGCCAACTCTTGAAGACAGCAAACGATCTGTCAGCTTTGTGTTTCATTTGCAAGAGTTATTTTTTGTGTGTAGCAAACTAGGCAAATTTTCACCATCCTGTGCGCATCCAGCTTACTGGGAACAGCAGGACGGTGTAGGCAAATCCCTGGGGAGGTGACCACATGAAGCTGGGAAAACCAGTGTGAAAGCACATGTTTACCACCTCAGTTATTTCTGTGGTACCATTCTCCATTTAAGGTGAAGTGGATGTGTTGGCAGCCCGTGCCTGGAGGAAATCTGGTGTGGGTGTTGCTGTAGTGATGGAGCTGTTATAATGTTGATTGTCCGAGGAAATATAGGCAGGCATGTGGTGTGTTTGGAAAAAAGCAGCAAAACTGAGGGTGGGCAAGCCCAAAGGAAAGATTCTGTGTGTTGCTTGCGTGCCCATGAACCAAAGTTTGTGTCTATGGATGAAGAAGCCAGGAGATAATTTAACCAAGGCTCCTCAAGGAAGGTTCTGATGTTACATTAGGAAACATTTTATTTTATCAAGAGGCTGACCAAATCCTGGAACAGGCTTCTTGTAGAGGTGGTCAATGCCCCAAGACTGTCAGTGTTCAAGAGGCATTTGGACAATGCCCTTAATAATATGTTTTAATTTTTGGTCAGCCCTGAAGTGGTCAGGCAGTTGGAGTAGATGATCGTTGTAGGTCTCTCTCTTCTAATTGAAATTATTCTGTTCTATTTCCTATCCTACGTGTAAATGTTTCAGACATTTGGAGGAATTTGTGCAATGCATCTCTAGACCTCTGAGCAAATCAGAAATCCTACTTTGTTTTTCTAAAAAGGAACTGTCCTAAGAAGCACAGGAGGCTGATCATTTCCTCCCTGCCTTTTTCAGGGCTGCGGTACACTATTGTTCTCTGTGATACAGCCATGGGAAGTGGCTCTGCAACCCACTTAGAAGGGGAAGGCTGAGAGATGAGTGGTTCCCTTGTCTGAGAAAGGAGTGGGTGGAGGCTTGGTAATTTAAGTGTTTTTTTACGATAGCATTTCCTTTTCTTAAAGAAAAATGTCCTGCTGCTTCTTCATGTAACACATGAAGTATCTGGAAGAGTAAGAACTCCTCCACCCTTAAAGAAGACCCTCTTGAGTATATCTTATCCTGATTTTGACTGGAAAAGGATGTAGGTCATGCTGCTTTTCAGACTTAATTGAAATAGATTTAGAGATTAACTAGAGATTAACATTTTAATTCACCATTTTAAGGATCAAAAATACTGTAAGAACAAATAAAAAGCCAGCTCTTTGAGACAGGTAAGGTATTTGTTATGTTTTCTAGAGTTAATTTAGGATTAAAAAAACTTACTATCTGTTAAAGCGGTGCCTTAGAATGCCAGAGAGATAATTTTGGCTGTAATGAGGTGACATAATGTGGATGCAGAATGCTGATGTATAGAAGATATAAATAATGTAGAAACCCAGCTGTTGGACAGCAGAGACTTCTGTGTGCTGTTCTGCCACAAAAAGAGATCGTTTTTCCCCAATGCTTTAAGCATGGAACAAATGTGGTGCATACATAGTTTTGCAGGGAATGTTGAATTTTAGTGGCAACTACTCTTAATTATAATCACCTAGTCTGGTTTCTTGGCTGCTTGAACAAATTGCTTTAAAATGCTGAGAATTATGTCTACACATACCTGGGATCATTAACTACAGAGTGCAATCACTGTTTATGCCCTCTCTTTCATTTGGATGTAAGGAATCCTGATGAGGATAAAAATATCTTTTTTTTTTTTTTTAGCAGAAGGTCTCATATGCAGGATCTGCAAGCATTCACAGCATATTTGCTCTTTTATAGTATTTGAAGAGCTAACTAATGTTGAGCAGGGAAAGATAAGTTACAAGGCATGGGGCCTCTGGGAGGGACATGTTTTCCCCAGCGCTGCTTCTCAGAAGTTTAGAGAGTAGGCCAGAGATAGCAGGTTGCTGTGTGATGCAGAGGTTTGAGACAGATTAGCTGAAGAAAAGCATCTGTCAGCTATGGGAGGGAGATTAGTAGCAGCTCTGGGCCACGTAGTTAGAGGAAAACAATGTGCACGAACCCCCAAAACAGCCTCCTGAGAGGATTGCTAGGCAGAGACAGGGCTTGTCAACAGAGGGATATATTGGGAATAGCTCTTGGAGCCTGACTGCAGTATGTCTCAGGAGAAAAAAATAAAATGGGTAAATTATACTCTGCTCTCTTTAACATTTTAAGATGTAAAAGTCTTCTCAATTCTGCATGAGAATGAAACCAGGACTGTTGGAATTGTTCATCCAGAGTGGGAGACCTTCCTCAAAGGAACAGAGAGCACCACGCCTGCTTGGGGTTAGACAGGCCCTGTGGATCTTGTTGAGAAGAGCCCTGAGCACCGGGGACATTTGGCATCATAGAGGAACTAGCATTTGAAACACCATGCTGGGTTTAAGGGCTTTTTTTTAAATGGGTATGTTCCTGAGCAGGATATGTTATTTTTGAGTCAGTTAGTTACTGACAAAGAATAATACCTGACCCTGCAGTAATCCTTATCTGGAATAACTGCTTGGGCAACCAACACCTGAGAGGAGCAGTCATCTTCGTTCCCAGCAAACAGCGGTGTGGGAGAGCTTGGACTTAAGTCAGCTGCCTGAGCAGGCAGGTTGTCTTCTGCCCTGAGACAGGCATGGGGTAAAATATCAATGGAGAAGCTTAACAGCTGTCCATCCTCTGTCCCAGCTACTGGTAAAGTTTGAGAGATGGGAGGTGAATGCTAGTAAGAGATAATACTAAACTAGTGTCAAAAAGAAGAGTGGAGTCACCTTAACGCGGGCGCGGGGGTACTCTCACCTGCTGCCGTGGGTCAGCTGTAGCTGTTCTCCTATGGTTGGTACAGGTGGGTTGGGGACAGTTTGGCCTTGGGATCCCCTGCCTGGAGTACGGCAGAGAAACTCCAGCAGCTTGCTTGTGAATCCCAAACTGAAACAGCAGCCTCCTCTTTTCCATTACGTAGTCCTAGCCATGCTTCTAGGAGAAATCATAAAAATATGCACAATCTAGTGTAACCACTGGGAGAGTAAACAGCAAACCCTTTTTGGCATGCGAAGACATCAAAGAACTGGGCACTCCACTGTTTGAGCTGTAGCATATTTTTACATCAGCTCGCACAGAAAGATAGCTGTCCCAGGAGAAATACAGATAGCTAGTAATAAGAAAAAGCTGCAAGCTCTTTTCAGTTTGCATCAGCTTCCTAATTGTGGTAAGAAATAGCCACACCTAGGTAAGCTTCTATTTTCTCTGCTTTTTCAGCATAATAGTCCTGTAACCTGTCCTGGAACAGATACCCCTTTGACTCAGGGATGTGCTGTTACTTTGCAAGGGAGAAGTGATGGTCCAGTATTTTTCACACTCGGGGAGAAGTGAATTTTGCTGTAGACTAACTCCTTTTCATCCTCTGTCAGCTAAGATGACAACCAGAAAGAAACTAGTCCAGATCAAAAATACAACTACAAAGCAGCAGAGAAATTTGGTGATTCCCCCCCACCCCCGGTGTGAAAGCATTTGGAAGAGGTTATGCTTTCCAAAATTGGACTGGTTTCAGGTGAACTGTTTTACAGAGGTCTAGGCCAAGTTGAAACATTCTCTGTGAAGTAGCTGATCTGTCTGCAGGAGTGAGTCAAATGGAAAAGCCCGTGTCTTTTCAAATATCCACTACAGCTGGAGCATATTATCAAGCAAGAAAAAAAATCTCTTCTGCAGAGAAACAGTCTCATATATTCTCCCACAGAAGATGTTTATAGTACCTGAAATTTTTATACTGGAGCCCTTTCTAATTACAAGATGCATTACCAGTGTACCTGGCAAAATGCAAGTAAGGAAAACCCAACAACAAAGATGACAAAGTCAAAAGGTTTTGCAAAAAAAAAAAAAAAAACCCAAAGCCAGCATACTCTTAGGAATGGCAGCTCCGGCATTTTCAGCCAGTCCAAGAAATCATGTGCAAAGTTGGTGAAATTAGCTCATAGCTTTGGCCTCCACAGTAAAATGAAATGTATTCTCTTTTTCTGTTTGATTTAGTAGCTATAATGGTTGAAGTTTTCCACTACCTTATGTAGGAGGTTGCAAGGAAGGTGCAAATTAAAAACTTGTGTTGCTCTAAAAAATGTTCATGTCTGCCCAGGCTTGCTGAGGAGCATGGCTGTAAGTCAAAGGACTTTCTAGAAATATGGACAGGATGGGATGGGACACTTGGCACAAGAAAAAAACATCAGGATGCCTAGAATGACTGTCAAGAAATGTATCAGTGAGAGAATTAAGGGGGCAAAACATCTTCTAGAGCAGTGACTTAGTGCAAGACCATTAGAGGTCCTGGGGACACTGATTTATCTGGGTGCTTCTGAAGGTCATCCGTTCCACCAGAAAGCTTGGACCCTTTGCTGCCTGCAAAAGATCCATGCATATTCTTTTATGATTAGCCTTGCTATCAGAAATGGCTTGTTTGTGTGAAAGCTCGGGCATGCAGAGCTCAGCCCTGCTGACTCCTGCTGCCCAAGGCATGTGCAGGGATTGTTCGCAGTGTACTTGAATGTCTGCGGGGGTGTGAATGTGGCCCCCCCAACTCAGCTACAAGGCTTAAATTGCAGAGGGCTGCCAGTGGGCTGCTGCTAGGGCTGCAGGAAAAGATGTAGGACCAATCATCACTGTGGTGTTTAATCCTTT
Source organism: Ceryle rudis (assembly GCA_033439905.1). Taxonomy (NCBI): domain Eukaryota; kingdom Metazoa; phylum Chordata; class Aves; order Coraciiformes; family Cerylidae; genus Ceryle; species Ceryle rudis. Next base: position 13,579 of record JAAGNO010016305.1, on the reverse strand, counting down.
GCTACATAAATCATTCCGTGAAATGGCTGCAAAGAGCAAATGACCTGTTTGCTGGAATTGTTCGTAATTAATACTGTTCCCTACATGTGTGATGTTTGACTGTGTGGCACTTGGGACCGGAGGGGAGGAGAACCAGCACAGGAGAGGGGCACATTTCCTTTTCAAGCTTTTCCAGAGATTGTCCCACCCTGTGAGCTGTCCCACCTTGAGCTTCTCTATTCATGGAGAGGGTTGGGTTTTTTTCCTTTACTTTGTTATTACAGTGCTCTGTGTTCTCCACTGCCACCTTTCAGAGACTGAAATCTTCCAATACCTTTTGACACGTGTGTTTCAAAGAAAGATCAGGCAGGAGAAGTGATCTGTGGTTTCATCGTGGGGCCCTGTCACAAAGGAAAGATAGCTGGCTGTTAAATTGTTCCAATTTCTGAATTTCAATCTTAATTGTCATCTTGGTGAGCATGGAGGGTATGTGCACAGCAGCATGTGCTTTCAATAAAGCTGCTATTACTGTTTTCATAGTGCTTCCACAATTACCCCAGGGTCTTTTACAAAGTCACCAGACATACAGCAACAAAAAAAATCCCCTCCCTTCCTCTACTATAAAAATCTCTTTCAGCACCAGGCAGCACTGTGACAGCCTCACTACTCTGGACTCTCTCACTTCTCAGATGTCCCATTAGCAGCATTTTTCCCTCCAGCTAGAAACAGCTCTCAAGTCACACAAGGCAAGATTCTTGTGAATCCTCTAAAACTCACTGACAAATGCTATGGTTGCTGTTCTTTTCCCAAGATGGGAGCTCTGACTTTATCTGTCAAATAAAGGCCATCCTTGTCGAATGTATTGTGCATCCAGCTAGGCTGTTCACACCTCGCATCCCTGGGTGGGTTTGCATTTCCAGAAAAGAGTATAGGGAGGTCTTGTAATCCTCTTACCGTGATGTTTTGAAGTAGCCCAGCTGGAAACTGGAGTTAAGGAAAGTTGAAGCACTCGAAAAATAGTCACATCTATTTGGGATAAAGTACAGAGCTCCCGAGGATGAAAGTGTAAATTGAAGGCTGCGTCTGACTGATAGCCATGCACGCAGAGCCCACTGCATGCACATTTAACTGTCCCTTGTTGACACTGCAACCCTCTTAAAATAGCTCTTTTCAGCTTCCATTTAGGTGGAACTCCACTGACCGTACTGTCCTTCAGATGTACACAGGGTTTGATGTACTGCAATCAGTGCATCTACTGCAATGAAAAGGTGTCTGCTGTCACCTCACCCTAGACTTACTTCAGTGAATGGAAGCTTAACAGTTCTCCAAATGGGAGGAAGAGGTTGCTTAGCCAGGACATAATTGTTCTCCAAGTACAGTTTTAGCCAGTTTGGCTTTCTCAGTTGGTGGTGGACTGTGGATAGTTGCAGAGTTGCACAGTGCAGAGCTTTATAGGAAAAAACGTCAGAATGGGATGAATTCTGCCTGGATAAACTATATTTATTGCACAATAACCAGAATACCTAGATTTGAATTATAATCCTGGCAGGGCTATTTGCAAAGGCTATGGCCACCCCATGCAAAACTTCATTCCAGTTCTCCTCTTTGTACACACCTTTTTGGGTTTGATTTTGTAACTATTGGCTGCCACCTCAGGAAGATGGAACCGAGTTCCTTGTTGACCCTTGCTGATTTTCTTTCAGAAGTGAGATTTGCAGCATTATTCCATGTAGCGTTGTTCTCTGATGGCAAGCTGTAGGGGTATGGAGATACCTGAGAGCTTGCTGCCACACCAAGATCAAAAGGCACAGTCAAAGCAGTACAGGTAAATACAAAGTGGGTAAAGTCACCAAGCTGGGTTTGTGAGAAATAGATGGATTTGTTGTTTTCTATATTAGAGGTGGGTAAAATCCGTTCATCTGAACACCTCCTTGATGGATATATTCTGGCTGTGCTGATACAGTATCAAATGTAGAGGTGTTTAAAGTTGCCTTTACACTATCTGACTGTAGCTCATGCCCCAAATAGCTCTGTAATACAGCTTTCCAATGAAGAGTGAGATTTGCTCTCAAGAAAGATGTACTGGCAGTATACCTACTCTGTACCAGAACTGCAAGACCTTGGTTATTTGGTTTCATTTTCTGTTATTTCCCTGCAGTTCCTGTGTGCACATTTCATGTCTTGAGCATTTTTGCTGGCTTTCTGCAACTGAGAATTGCAGAATGCAGCTTCTGTTTCCTGACCAGCTTTTCATGTGTGAAAGGGTAAGACCATGTTTCCCTGAACGTGGGTGTGCAAGCCGCTGCCTTCAGCAGCCAGCACTGATGGCTTCAGAGGAAGCTAGAGGAGCCATGTGAATGTGGGGCAAGCAACCTCAGTATCCACCCTGTGTGCAAGCAGCTGCCGTGGAATAACTGGTAATCTGCAAAAGCCCACACTCGGACTACAGTCATTTGGCACAAACTCAAAAGGCCTGTGTTTTACCTGCTTCTGCTTTTCAGACCCCTGTGCTTAAAGCCAGCTCCATCCATCATACCTCTTGCAGCATAGTTCAAGAACAAGCTGAGTATCTTTTCAGCAACTTTTTCATCTCTGTCTGTCACTGCTGCTTCTCTCTTCACACCATCCACTGCTGTGTTATTTGCTGTCTGGGTCAGTAGCCTCTGCTGGCTCACCCCACAGCTGGGCAAACCCTCCTTTCCTGATGTGGAAAGATGGGGTGCAGGATAGATCGGTGATGACACAGATAGCGAATAGGCACACATCTAGCAGATACAGAATCCCTGCCTGTGGTCCCCTCTGGAAATGCCAGGCAGTAGCCAGCTCGGGCAGTCAGGGGCTAGCACAAGCCACAATGCAACTACGCTGCATTGGCATCGCTGGCAGCTCTGCAAATAACACCTCAAATCCCACTGAGCACAACTGGCTCTTTTGCTTCCACCAGTGCTCTGCTGACCAAGCAAGGACTTCCCTTCTGCACCAGCCTCAGCACTCAAGTGTTCTTAGAAACGTTCTCCAGCTAGCATAGCATTAAATTGAAGCTGGGGACTCGTTTGATGGAAAGCAAACAACATCTGCCCCAACCCCAGATAAAAACAACCTCGCAAGTCTTTTCAAGGTTTGCATCAGCTTTTATGGAGACACAATTACTTGCCCCACTGCTGCCAACTGGTTTTAATGCTAGGAGAAGGGAGTCCATATGTTACAGCACAAGTTGTTTGCAAAATGCCTGATGTGCAAATAATATGGATTATAAAGTTCTGTATCCTCACCACAGCAAATGAAACTGAAATAACTTTCTCCTTCATGCTTACAGGTTCCAGGAGGAGTGGACTCGAGACCCGATAGCTCCTGGGTGTTGCAGAGACAACGATCATCTGCCTGTGGTAACCAAGAGCAGTAGTGTACCTGTGAAACAAGCTGTACCAGGACACAACACTACTGTACAGACAGTGAATTCAATACATGTTGTTGAAGTCTATGGACATAAGGATAGTTACAGCAAACTGAGCTGTCAGATACCTGGATAGCAGGTGTCTGGTTTGCTCCCCTGGACCAAAATGAAACTTGGATAGAAATATGTGCCTTAAGGACATCATAGAAAGTTAATTATTCATATGAATTTAAAAGTTTTCTATATTCTAAGATGGTTATTTAACAGAAATGCTTCAAGGTCTGATACAAATTTAAAAATATTATATTGAGGCTGGCAGTCTGTAGCCATTCTCTACAGTGTGCTATGCATTGTGACCATGGCAAAAGCATAATATCATTCTTCTGTACATCTAGAGAGAACTGGTAGCCTGTTTGTATATTTGCCTCATACAGAGTCACTGATGATTATTACACATTCATAAGATTGCAACCTTCTTTTAACTAGTGGTTTTTGTAAGCATTTCTGAATGAAAAATCCCCCATATTTTTACACAGTAGTATGATAGAACTACAATAAAATTCTGGTTTTAATTAAAAGCCCCCGCTGTTTTATATCAGGAAGGGCTTTTTGTTTAATTCATCTGCTTTGCATTTAGACACCATGTGAGAGTGGGTGCAGTAGAGGCACCAGATCCACCAGCTTGTTGGAGAGTGGAGAGCGTGTGGAGCGATGTGCTGCCTTACTGTGGCACACATTGCCCCGTGAGGGAGCACGCTGTTGATTGCCCGTAGCTGGTGCATGTGTCACAGTGTGAGACAGCAGCCAGTGTCCTGGTTTGTGGGTGGGGAAGGCTGTGCAGCCTTCCTGAAGCAGCGTGGCTCAGGTGGTCACTGCAGGATCCCTGTGAAAGCACTCTAAATAAAGGGATGATGTGGGTTGTTTGGGTTTTGTTGGGGTTTGTTTTTGTTTGTTTGTTTTGGGTATTTTTGTTTGGTTTTTTGGTTGGTTTTGGTTTTTTAAACCTACCTTCTTTTCCTATTATTAATCTGCTCACTGTGTGAGGAAACAAGGTTGTGGGGTTTTTTGTCCATTTTGAATAGTTAAGTAACTGTTACGGATCTTATTCTGCTGTTTATATGCACACACATGTATATGTTATAGTTACAGTATAGTTATTTTTGTTCAAGTTGAATCCTTATTTATTATGCTATCATCAGCTTTCTAATGGGTATTGTCACATACCTGTCATGATGAAATATAATCTTATAGCAAGCTCCAGTAATTGTTTTATTGTATATCCTGCTTGTTACGAATCCAGGTATCCTCTTAAGACCTTTGGTTCTAAAATTGCAGATTTGAAATTCAAATTATTGCAGCTTGCTGGGAGGCTTAGAAATGCCCAGTTCCATTCCGGCCATACTCAGCAGAGATCAAAACCATGTGCTTGAACTTCAGCTATGCAGAAGTTGCAGCAAAGGAGCTTTTCTTTATTTTTGTCCTAATAAGCTCAGTGTTTCTACCCACTATGACAGGCTGCACCCCTGCAATGCACTTCCTAATACGTGCTGCAAAAATAAGAATGGATATACTTTGCAACACTCACCATCCCCATTACGTTCCCAGTTCATTACATTAATAGAAGGCAATGTTTATCAGTACGTATTTGTGTTGTGAACCATTTTGCCTGCAGTTTTTCCATAACCTGCCAGAGCCAGCCAGTGTCTGTACCCACATGCTGCTCTTGCATCCCACGTGTAGTGTTTGCCTCTGGCTGCACGTGGGGCTGGCACCAGCTCTGTTACCTGTGCCACACCAGCAACCTGGCTGCAGCCACTCCAGGCAGCTCGCAGGGCTTCTGGCGATGTCTGGGAGGATGCAAAGGGGTCAGAAAGTTTTTTTGAGAAGATACGTTATAAAGTCTTGGTGCAAGACAGTCCCTAAGAAGGGCTAGATGGAGGCCCTAGCAGGGTGACCTCAAGTGGAAAACAAAACACAAGGATGTGAAATCACTGCACAAAGCTATGCACTCCAGTCACCACAGCAGCCACTCTTCCTCATTGCTGGTGTGGGGCTTTCTGCAGGACATTGGGGAATGGCTGCACTCCATCCACCAGAGGAAAGCACTACCAGGTCCTGTTTGAGAGCAAAGGCTTGAAGAGCATCAGTGATGAAAGTAGACAGGTGGGTGAAAACAAAAACAAAATGTGTGAAAGCATAGAGAGGAACGAACGATGGGTAAACCAGCCAAACAGCTGAGATGCTCCCATACATATGACTGGTACATTAGAATTAAATGCAAAGATGTTAAAGACTTTCCGCATAATGAGAGGTGAAACTTAAGTTTCACCTCTGCTTGTGGAACAAATGATGTGACTAGGATCTTGGCATGGCAAATAATAGTTTGTTTCAGGTAGGACATGTGGGAAGAAAGGTCTGTATAGTCTCTGAAGTTCAGCATGAGATGAAATGCTTGTTAATTAATGTCTTTGGTTGGAGAGTGAAGGGTGAAGGAGCGTGAAGCCTGGGCTACTGGATGCTCAGCACTGACTTTGCAGTTAGGAGGAGGCCATGGCAGAACTTGGGGAAATAACAGAACCATCTTTAGTTCTGAGTGATTATTTGTCTGACTCTCTGCTGAAAAAGTGTACAACCATCAGGAGTTCAAACATATGTCTTAGTGATTGCTTTATTTCTGAAGGTGGTGGGAAGTGGGGTGGCTGTTCCTTCTGACTATAGCAAGGGAAAACTTGTTAAAAATCAGAAGTGACATTTGGGTGAATGTAAAAATAAGTGGCATTGCATTTTTAAGAAAAGGAGGAAGAGCAGGAATAAGGAAAATGGACTTCAAAAAAGACAGTTTTTGACATACTGAAATAACAACTACATAGGATCTATGCAGAAATAATCTGATAGATGGAGTGCAGGAGAGTTGACAGTCATTACCAGAGACTGTTCAAAGGCATGCCAGACAAACCAGACGCAGAGGACAGCAAAAATCTGATACAGCTGCCTCAGAAACTCTGAGGACATGAAAATCAGAGCAGAAAAACTTGAAAAATGGAAATGAGGCAGATCGCTGAGGAGCAGCACAGAAAGAGATAAGTGGAGCTGTTCGGAAAGGTAACGTGAGTTACAGGAGGCAAAGGAAATGAAAGAAGAGAAAAACACAGTGGAAGAAACAGAGTAAAATTACAGGTAAAGTATTTATTGGGAGAAGCAAAAATGGACCCAGACACAACAACCACTTAATGTCTACTTTGGATTGGGCATTACAGAGAAATGCACTGGTTAATGCAGTGCATTTTAACATGGGACTAGGATGGCATCTTAGAATAAAGCAAGAGAAAGATCACAAGTATGAAGATAAATTTGATTCCGTTATGAAATTACTCCTAAATCACTAAGGAATTAGCTAGGGAATACTTGAACCGTCATTGACAGGGCTTCAGGAAACTGTGAAAGGACAGTGGAGATCTTGGAAGATGGGAAGGCCAAATCTAACTTTAATAAGGGGAGAGCAGAGAACCTCAAGAACTAACAGGATGAAGGTGCTTCTCTTATATGCAGAAAGAGTGTAAGACAAATGATTAAACAATCAATTTGCAAAGAAGGAACATCTCAACCTAGGATTAAACAGAGTTGTAGGCTTGAAAGGGAACTGTTTTGTTCTATCATGCCAGACTTTTTAAAAGCAGGTAAGGTACATATGTGAAGGGTGGCCCAGTTATGCTTGATCCTGACTTTCTGCAGCAATTTTGAATTTTCCTTCCTCATTCACATCTCTGCGATTATGTTAATTTGATTTCATTATTTAGCAGCCTGACATTTTAATTTTACCATGTGATTTTAAAATGTGATAATATGATTGAAAGTCACTGAGTGAAATAAAGTCACTTGTTGGGATGTCTGGGTCAACACATTGCACGAGAGGGGAGCCCCATTACCCTGCTCTTCAGATGAGGCCAATATGACTCATGTTTGATGAGGGAAAGTAAAAGCTTGAGGTGACAAGGACATTGATAACCATGGGAAGCAACAGAGAACGTAGGCAAACTTACTGTGTCTCTGCCAGAGCACTGGATCACTATCAATTATTTAGGTGTCTAATACAAGAGACAGCAAAGTTAGAAGATAAAGGAACAACATCCATACTGCTTTTGTAAGATTTGTGTCTCAGTTCCCTGTGGGACTGTGCTTAGTTTATAACAGCTGCACCCCCTGGAGTTTGCTTTATTGCTCATGTAAACATTATTTATTGTCAGAAGGAAAAATAAGTGCTGTGCAGGAAGGAGATGAAAGCAGCTGAGAAATCTAAAATAGACATTTAAAACCTTGTATTTATTAAGATAACTCTTAAACGTTTGCCAGCCAGTTGTTTCAAATGGATTCAGGCTCCACTTTCTGCTACAAAAGACTTATATTTCCTTATGTATTTTATGGAACTGATGGCTTGGCTAAATGAACAAGTTAAATACTACAAAATACATCAACAAGCGCAAGATAGGCTCCTCCCTGCACGGATGCTTATAATTTAATTTATATATGTTACAGTATGACAGGATTCACAGATATAAAAACTGGCAACTGTTTATCAGAGCAGTTGCTTATTTGCATTTCCTCATCCTGTATTTTAAAACTGTTTTCCTAGAGCAGGCAGCTCTGCTGAGGCTACTGCACTGCTCTGTTGTTAAGCTTTGACAGCTTGCAGAAACCAAAAGACATCATTCTAAGATAAATAGGATGGTCTTTAAGCCAGCTGACATACTATTTGCTATACGAAGGTATCAGATCCTTGCTTCCTTTTAAATGAAAATTAATTCTTTGAAAGGAAGGAGAGGATGCATTTGCCGTGTGAGAAATGTGGAGTACCTGAGCCTGGGAAGTACTGAGTGCTCTGCATGGGAACCCACTGAGTCCTGTACCGGCAGCAGTAAGTCCTTACAGAAGTATTTCCTGTCGGGAACACCTACTTGTATAGTGGTGCCAGATCCAGTGATTTTTGTCACAAGTCTCATGATATTTCTTAAGCCACAAATGGTGGAGTTGGATGAACATGTGAAAAATCACAGCTTCTATTTAAAAATAAATGTCTCACACTTGCATTTGAAGGGAAAAGTTTCAGTCCTGAAGTGTCAAACAAAAGAAAAAATGTCTTTTTTTTTTTTAATGGTAGTGACATGATTTGGGGGAGGCCTGACTCATGATTCACAATTACTTGAAGCTGTTAAGTGTCTGTATGACCTTGACACATCCTCTGTGGGTGAAAGACTATATTTTGATCTGGATAGAGCAGAGAGGCTTGGGATGGACATCAGAGTATATACTTTAGAGTTAACATTGTTTCCATGGAGTCCTGCATATCACTTTTTGGCCATGCAGGCTTTCACCTGGACACCTGCCTCCTGGGTATTATCCTGCCAGTCTCAAAAGATGCTGTTTTTCTCAGCAAGCTCTGCTGTTGTCAGTCTAAGTTTTGGTTACAGGCTAGTATTGTTCAAAGTTTCCAGGAGAGGCCCAAGACCCAGAAAAGGGGCAGGACTGTGAAACTGATGGAACGTGACAATCTGCAGGCGACGGCCAGTACCACCAGTCTGAAGCTGCATGGCATGGGAAAGCAGGAGCCCTCTGGTTACACCACACATTGGCTATAAGAACGGGATATAAATGACTGATGGTTTGGGCTGGAGAAGAGGCAGAGTTTTTCTTTCCAAACATCCCAGTCACCAGTGGAGTCTAGGAGAGTAATGGAAGGCATCTGCTGTAATGAATTGTCAG
>JAAGNO010016304.1:0-20522 GCA_033439905.1 Ceryle rudis | reverse complement strand
GTTCCACTCCCTTAATCATCTTTGTGGCCCTGTGCTGGACTCTCTCAAGCAGTTCTATGTCCCTCTTGAACTGGGGGTCCCAGAACTGGACACAATACTCCAGATGAGGCCTTACCAGGGCAGAGTAGAGGGGCAGGAGAACCTCTCTCGACCTACTAGCCACACCCCTTCTCATACACCACAGAATGACATTGGCCCTCTTGGCCACAAGAGCACACTGCTGACTCATGGTCAGCCTCCCATCAACTAGGACCCCCAGGTCCTTGTCCCCTTTGCTGCCTTCCAACAGGCTGGTCCCCAACCTATACTGATACCTGGGGTTGTTCTTTCCCAGGTGCAAGACTCTACGCTTGTCCTTGTTGAATGTAACGAAATTTCTTCCTGACCAACCCTCCAGACTGTTCAGATCTCGCTGGATGGCAGCACAGCCTGCTGGTCTGTCAGACACTCCACCCAGCTTGGTATCATCAGCAAACTTGCTGACAGTGCACTCTGTGCCCTCAACCAGGTCATTGATGAATATGTTGAACAGAACCGGTCCTAGCACCGACCCCTGTGGAACCCCACTAGTTACAGGCCTCCAGTTAGACTCCATCCCATTGACCACAGTTCTCTGGCTTCTTTCCTTTAACCAGTTCCCAATCCACCTCACTACCTGATCATGCAGACCACACTGTTTCAGTTTAGCCAGAAGGATGCTGTGGGAGACAGTGTCAAATGCCTTACGGAAATCAAGAAAAACCACATCCACTGCTCTACCATCATCTATCCACCCGGTTATGGCCTCATAAAAGGTTATCAGGTTGGTCAAACATGACCTCCCCTTGATAAAACCATGTTGATTGCTCCTGATGACCCTCTTGTCATTGACATGCCTAAGGATAGTGTCAAGGATAAGTTGCTCCATTATCTTTCCAGGGATGGTGGAGCTATGGAAAACAGAAGGAAGCAGGTGATAAGATGGTGATTGTTAAAAAATGAAAATACCAAGTTCTTCTCTTAAATTCTAAGCAACTCTTACTACTGTTACATTTTTTAAAAGTGTTGCTCATAACCATCAACTGTTCAACTCTTAAGCTGTAGCCATCTTTCTGCCAAATTGTTTAAAAAAATTATGTAGCAGCTTAAATAGATAAACACTTTTTTTTTTTTTTTTTTTAAAGCAGCCATCAGTGCCTTTTTCAGGCACAGCCTGTATCTACAAAGAGAATACTATGAAGGGGAACTTATTTTAAGACAGTATTTTTATCATGTTGGGACATTTCTTACCAGCATTATTTAAAAGGTTTTCAAAAAGCTGCTCTCTCACACCTTTGTTCTTTCTGTGTCAGGAAATGTTACATATTTAATACCATATTTTAAATGTTTCATATGTTTATGACATGAAATACATGTACAATATAATCAAGGCTCTTCCAGTTCTGCTGCACCTATATCACTCCATGTAGCAGTTTTAGAGTTTGTGTGAAGAAATGCTTCTGACTATAAATGTTGTAAATTGAGAAATACATTTTAAAATTTATTTCTTTTATAGTTTTCATTTCATTCCATTACAAGACAAAGTCACAGTATGGTTCTGCTGGGAAGGACACCGCTTCTTTTAATTTCTCTCTTAAATTTACTTCATTTATCCTGAAGGCTTTGGACCTAACTCAGTAGATCTGTTTGAATTTGAGGAAACTATTAAAAAGTGACATAGTGAGATTATCTCATCATCATAAACTGGATCAGTACCATTGTTTATTCCTCAAATAAACTACCAAATAACACCAAAGGTGTTTATTTATCACACTACTGAGTCCAGGCCAGAACAGGAACCTGTAACTGAAAATGAAAATCTCCTCAATCTCTCAACTAGTAATAATTTTTTTATTTTACTTTTATGGAGATAACCTGTCCATCCAGATACAGAAGCTGGTTCCTGAAGAAAATACAGATTAGAATTTTCTTTCATCTCAAGGTTTTTGGGAATGGGTGAGAGAGAAATAATTATGGTTTTTATAGTAATTAAATTTTTATGGTTGTATGTATGTGGTATATGTATTGTAGTGTGTATGAGGCGATAAAAAGAAAATTACCTGATGGAAAACTTGATTTACTTTATGACTTTTAAATTAAAACATTGCAGGTAGTCTTCCTTCATAAAACCTGATTTGTCCAAAGGTTGGGGTTTTTTTATTAGTTGGTTGGTTCTTTTTGTTTGGGTTTGTTGGGGTTTGTTTTGTTGGGTTTTGTTTTGTTTTTCCAGTCAGGGGTTTCACTAAGACAATAATCCTTTTTTTCTTTTGTTCTAACATTTCTCCAGATCATACACGGCATATTCAAGGGTCCAAATTACTGATCAACAGCTTTACATGGGACTCCTGACATATGTTAATGATTGCTCATCTACTATTCCTCACTCTAAATAAGCGAATAATAGAACTGAAACCACTCAGTCCTGATGTTAAGACAAAGTGGATTTGAGCAAACCCTGAAACTTTTACTGGGATTTGTAGAGTTGTGAGAGGAAAAAAATAAGTTTCAACAGTTTTTTTTTTGGCCTGCCTTATTTTTTTTGGAGGGTGTTGTATGTGTCTGAGTTTGTTTAGTTTGTTTTGGTTTAGTTTTGTTTTTTTCATTAGATGATGCTGTAATTACTAATACTTCAACTTGTGTTTTCACCATACCAGCAGGGAGAGATTCCTTTAAGTCTTCATGAAACAGTGTAGCATATTTTGCAATACTGAACACTGAACTCTTCTTGTAAGTGTCAATGTACTCTATAGTATAATATAATGTAATGTTTCAATTTCAATCCTGTTCTTTTTTGGTTGTTACTTGTTTACATTGGTTTCATCATGTAAATTTTTGTGGGCTTACTAGTTTATTGTGTTGCTCTAAACACATGTGAATCCAATTACCAATGTGTTTAATTTGAATTTAGTGTTACATGGTTTTAAATCATGCTCCAAGTCATTTTTAATGTTAAAAGAAAATTATTTCTGGAACACATAATTCTCAGACTATAAGCATGCACTGTTCCCAGCAGTAGTTAAGATTATTTATTAGCAAATTAATATTGTGCAAATACTTTTGGATAGAATCCCATTGTCAGAAAGAAATAACAGAAAGAAAAGTCAAGAGGTTAAAAATTAAACTTGAATTCTAGGTTTTGAACTAGGTTTTAGGGCAGGCTTGATACATTTTATGCATGTAGAAATCATACATCTTCCCCTCCCTAAAAGCACATCACAAGTATGTATATTGCAACTTTGAGTTGCCTACAAATTATATTTTATATACATTGATTTCTTAGTACTAGTCTTGCAGTAACAGTATTTTGTTCTGTTTTCCAAAAACATATCAGGGATGGATAACTGTCAGTTAGGAGTTACAGAAATACAAAGACTTCTGTCTTTTGGTGCAGCAGAGATAAAGACAGTAACATTTCCCCATAGTACTCTTTCAGTCTGTTTTTCATTTGCATTTGTAGAACTCCTTACAGTGATGAAAAATTGTTTAAATCATCTAATCGTCACTTTTTTTTTTTTTTTTTTTAATATCTTTAGTAGATTTCAGGTAAGATATAAAATATTTTGGTGCTTACCATACTGTGAATTCTTGAACCAATATTTTCCTCCAGGGCATCAAATCTTAAGTGCTGTGCAATTACAATCATATTGATTTAAGTGGTGCTGAAATAAGGTAGTACCTGTGGAAAAAATAAGCCATTTAGGTGCACAAATAGAGATTCAGGTTCAAAATATATTTTGATTAATTTAATATTGTGTGGATTTTGTAGTTTGAATTGAAACAGATATAGAACAATCAGCTATATATGTATAATTACTAAGTATTTTGCTTTCATATGAGAGTCAGTAAGAGACAGGAAGTTACTTATTTCTACTAAAATAATTCTTAATTATTAAACCATTCTCTTTTCCTTATCCTTTGAAGGAAACTTACTAAAATGGTGGGAATGCATGAGACGGTGAACTGGAGGAAAAAAAAAAAAAAAGCACATGTAAAGCTAATTCTCATTTGTGATGTTTCCAGTTTCTTACATGTGATTCCACTGGTATGTCACTTCCATCTTATTTAGTGTGGCTCAATATTGTTATCATTCAGTGTTTCATTGTTTGCTATGTGGAATTTATTCAGCTGCTCATGCTGCTGTCTGATTTTCTGTGTTTCCTTTAAATGATTCTTTCCCTCTACATGAAGTGGATTTGCAAGTCATCTTTTACCCGTGTAGGCTACAACTTGGCTGGAATGCTTGATGTTGACATCTTGCTTTTTTTCCTATGTTAACTTCCTATTCATTCTGTTAGAGCAATATCTGAGAGCTTACATTTGTTACATTTGAATGTGAAAACAGGTAGATATGTATTTCACAGACTGTGTTGTACATTTTTATGAGATATTCAAATTATAAATTGTTTTCATGCTAAAATTTACATTTTGTGATTTGATATGCTTGTCATTTTGCAAAATATTACAATCAGTGACTTTCACAGAAGGTTCAGAACAGTCGCCATGTGCTAGCTTCCTGTCTGTGACAGTGACTGGTAGCAAATACTTCACAAGTAAAAAAGAAGTGATAAATATGAATTTTAGTTCCTTTTAGGTTTTGTTGGTTTGTTGGTTTTTTTTTTTCTTAAGTTTCTTTTAATTCCAGCATTATTCCCCTAGAAACCTCCTGGGTCAGTCTTTGCATCTCATGCAGAGAGACCCCTTTTCCATCAATCAGTACTTTTTTAGCCCATTTATTACTTTTCCTTCAAAATATTCTGAGACAGTGATTTCTGCCTTTTAGTGACACATTGCATTAAAAAGTATTTAATTTTGTTTCCTTTAAATCTCATTTCTCCTAGCTTTCATCAGCTGTTTCCTCATTCTTTTAATGTGAGAGTTAATTGCTCCCTATATGCTTTCTCCAAATCGTTGATGTTTTTATAGGTCTTTCTCATATTTTACCTCAGATCTCAGTTTTCCCTGATTAAGTTTACTTATAAAGGCTGTTCCTTGATTTTGAGAGTTTTCTACCCTTTCTATTTCTACCTTCTACTTTATGAGATTAAATTATAAATATTATACAATCAGTAAGAAATAGAATTCAATGGCTAGTGTTATACCAAAGCTCTTGTGTAAAAACAGCTATTAGAAACAGCTTTGAAAATATTGTTGGTCAACAATGTGGGATTTTTTACATTTTATGTTAGGGATATACAATTTTTTTGCTTGTGAGTTTGATGCAGACCTTGGTATCTAACGGAAGAGACCTAAATTTAATTGTCTCAGATGTACTGAAAGCTCTGATTTACAACAATGAGTATCTGGACTAAAACATGGATTTGGGTGTTTCTGTAAATGAAAGACAACTACATGATAGTACAACTTCTTTTTTTTTTTCCTCACTTAAGTGTCATAAATATTAATTTTAGGTACATTCACTCTGATGTATTTTTGTGTTGAGATAAAATATCATCTGTGAGATATAGTTATCTTTCTTTATCAGAAACAGTAGTGAAAATTCTGTTTTCCCTATGATATTAAAAAAAAAACCAACAACTTTTTTTTTTTATAAAACTTAAATACATAACTTTTAAATGGTAGAAGTGGATAAAGTATTTTTACAGAGCTGTTCAGATGCAAGAGTGGCCATTTGTTCACACCAAGGCATTTGGCCTTGCAATATCTTTGCTTACCACTGTCATAGAAAATATTAGATATGATTAGCTGCAAGTATCCATGCCAGATGATATCCTAGTAAAGTCCTTTATATATTTCATCTTATAATTGTATTTGCAAGTTAATGTTTGAAGTGTCAGTCTTTGTAAAATTAGCTCATCTTGTTATGATTTAGAGCTTTGATGTGAGTGAAAGGCTTCAATTGCAATGCACAGTCACATCTGAGAGTAAACTGCATAGACAAAGAGCCTTACAACACTAGTAAATCAAATACTCTGAACTGTCTATGTGGATTATGAGGTACTATTTGCATAACTTTGAAGTATTTATACTGATGAAATTACAATAATTAAAATCATTGCTGTGTCAATTGATAGATGCCACAAGGCATAGCAATAACTAGCATGCAAATCAGGCTTTGTGTAAGCATTTTAAAGAATAATTACCTCATTTGATTCAGATGTGCCTGAAAGGCATTAAGAATCATTTGCGCTATTTTACCTTCAACAATTTTTAGGTCTCAGATAATATTGTTTTTATTATTATTGTTGATAATACCTTTGTGTGGGCATTTGTCTATATATTTCTGGTTTAGTCTTAAAGTGAAAGCTAGGTTTAAGACTTGGTGAAGTTTTTAGGAAGACTTTATTTTGTATTAGTTTGTTCTGAATCTCTGTTTAGAAATTATTTTATTTTGCATAAGAACCAATACCAACATGCCATCTCTTAGTTTTTTGTTACAGCTTGTTGAATCCTTTATTATGGGAGTAGTGTAGAAATTATGTCTTACAGGGAAAAAAAAATTTTTTTTCTTTTTGCCTTAAATTTATAACAGACTATTTGGGCTTCTACAACATAAATTTGAAATACATAATCTAAAGAAAAATAGACCATGAAGAGCTGCTCATTCACATCATTGCAGATAAATATTTCCAGGAAATGTGATGCCAATAATAAAATCGGTTCAAGCTTACCCAAGTTTCAGAGACTTTTCTTTGTACAGATTCTGGGTGGTGAAGATGTATTCTGCAATGAACAGTAGTGAACATTTGACAGATGGGTTCTGTAGCAAAACAAATGGCAGAGAGAAAAACAGGGTCTCCTTCTGACACAAAGCCCATTATAGTGTCCCATGCAAAGTCAGCTCAAGAAGCACTGCCAAATCCCCCAGTCGTCATCACTGGCTGTGCTCAGATCCAGGTTGGATGGGACCTTGAACTGCCTGGTCTAGTGGGAGATGTCCCTGCTGATGGCAGGGGGTTAGAACTAGATGATATTTAAAGTGCCTTCCAACCCAAACTGTTCTATGAAATCATTCAGGCCTTAGGTTTAATCAGTGCCATGTGTTTTCCTGGAAAGGTTCCTGTCTGACAGTGCATATCCCCAAGCACACAATATGCTCCAATTTGTAGTGGTTTCTGACATGAAAATCAGAAATTAAGAATGTTGTCTTCCCTCCTGCTTTGTGTCTGGAAAGCTGCTCGGCAGAGAGGGACCCGGGGGCGTTAATCAGTACCTGGCTGATCATGAGCCAGCACTGTTCCCAGGTGGTCAAGAAGGCCAACACCATTGTGGCCTGTATTAGGAATAATGTGGCCAGCAGGACTAGGGAAGTGGTCGTCCCACTGTATTTAGCACTTGTGAGGCCACACCTTGAGTACTGTGTTCAGTTTTGAGCTCTGCAGTATAAGAAAGATCCTGAGGTTCAGATACTGAGGTTCTTGTGCATGTCCAGAGAAGGGCAACAAAGCTGGTGAAGAAAATAAGTCTTACAAGGAGCGGCTGAGGGAATTGGGTTGTTTAGTCAGAAGAAAAGGAAGCTGAGGGGAGACCTTATCTCTCACTATAACTACCTGAAGGGAGGTTGTAGAGAGGTGGGTGTAAGTATCTTCTCACAAGTCGCAGCTGATAGGACAAGAGGAAATGGCACCAAGTTCCGCCAGGTGGGGTTTAGGTTGGACATTACGAAAAACTTCTCTACTGAAAGGGTTATCAAAGACTGGAACAGGCCACCCAGGAAGGTGATCACCAACCCTAGGTGTATTTGAAAGCCATCTATATATGGTGGTCAAGAATATGGTGTATTAGTGGCCCTGGTAGGGTTAGATAATGGTTGGACTTGATGATCTTAAAGGTTTTTTCCAGCCATTGTGATTCTGTAATCTGTCGCCATGTACAGTGCACTACCAGTCACTGTTAAATCCCCTAATTGTTTAGCTAACAATAGTTAAGAACTTGGCGTATGTGCAGAGGCACACAAGAAGACAGGCTATTGCTTGTCAATTGCACTTATGTTCATTAAGCTCCACCAAATTCCATGGGGATAAATTTCAACATGTATTTAAGTTTGTAAACATTTGTTAAAATACTCTTTTCAAAAAGACTCTTATTTTTATTCATCTTTCCTGCATTATTCCTTATGCATAGCTTTATTATATTAATAATTATAAAAACACCTTCTGAATAGAAAGCAAAGCCCCTGTAGTTAACTTCTTCAATCAAATAGTCTTATGCTTCTTTTCCTCTTGTGCCATAAATTTGTCATCATTGCAACTACCCAGCACACTTTATCCAACTTAGCTATGAAGAAATCAATAGTACTGTGATAATTTTTTACTGAACTAACAGCAGTGTAGTTCCTGACAAGTTTTGAGGCATAAGGTCTGGGTTTCAGCCTTAAGTGCATCTATGTTCAAACATCACCCACTGTTCAGTGAGCCCAAGCTCAGAGTTAAAGACTATGGCAACTGACCCTTGTGAAAGGTCAAAACACTTTGTGAAGGATTCAAGCACACGGAACTACTCCCTGCTGAAGCATATTTCATTTAATATTTCCTCACATTTTTTCACATCTTCATTGTTGTTTTTGTTTTGTTTTGTTGGTTTTTTTGTCTTTTAATTGTGAAGTTGTATAGTTTTCTTTGAGGATTTTTTCCTGCTTCATATTTGGCCTTTGGTTTTGAAGGCATCCTTTCATTGTGGTGATTTTTAACATGTTTATACCTGAATATATCCAGATATACCTATAGATGTGCTATGCCATTTATATTTTACAAAGGCAGCTCTTTCACCTTCCAGCTCCACTTCCCTCCCATATGACCGTAGTGCCATCATCATTCATCATGTTCATTTAATGGGTTGGAAGAAGAGGTACACTCACTCTCCTTAAATGAACTGCTATTGTTATTACAGAGGTGTGATTGCTGCTGATATAATGTATTGTAACCATTCAATGTGAAATGCATTTTGTGATGGCTAATAAGTACATTAACAGCCTTTATGTTTGCATTATTAGGATTTAGTTAGAAACCTACTACTTTTAGAAGAGACAATCATGTCTGTCGAATCATTTCTAGTCTGACCCTTATGTGCAAGGGCATGAGTATAATTCATCCTAGTTTTTCCTCTATCAGGATCATAAATGGTCATGCTTTTGTTGTCTTTAACATAGCTTGAACTGGCTCCTGGAAGTGGTCAGCATCGGCAGCACTTGTCACACTGCAAATCTACAGTTTTCCTTATGGTTTTGAAATTCTTGTTACTGTTCATCTAAAGCCACCACTGAATCCATGAAGATCATTTGTAGTCTACATCCTTTTCCAGTTCCCTTCATTATTGATACTGTTGGAGAAACAATCACTTAAAAAAAAAAAAAAAAAAAAATCTGCATCTTTTCCATGGACATTTGGAGCTCTTCTCCCTGTTTCTTATTCCTTTGTGTATGTTGTGTTTCATTCTTATTGGGAGATTTCAGTGGAGATGTTGAATTCTCACAGATGCCTGGTTGTTTCATTTGGTTTAGTTGTAAAAAGTGGTGTTCTTTAGGTTCTTTGTCATGTCTAGAAAGAAGCTATCATGTGTATTAATATTCTTTGGAAATCTTACTCCCTATTCACTATCTATTTTCAGGGAAAGTACAAGAATGTTTAAAATATTTTTGTTTTGTTTTGTTTTAAACAATTAACATTAGTTCTGGTGGTTTCCTAAACAAAAGATACTAAAGCCAACAGTAGCTCTTCAATGATTACTGATGTACATTATCTATCAGTTTTAGTGAGAATTCTTATGTACCCCACGAAAAAAAGAAATTAAAAGGAAAACTGAAAATCAGTAGAGGTCTAGTCCTTATACAAATAATATACTTACTATTCATTTACTAATGCAGTTGGTATTATGCAGTATTTGGCTCCACCTAGAAGGAGGGTTCATGAAGCCTTAACATAGAAAACATTGCAGGTGATCCTTTATTGGTCAAGAGGTCCCAGCAAAGGTCTGTATAGGATCTTGCACTGCATTGCTGAGAGCTACATGGGTAAGACTTACAGAGGTAAGTCTTGAAGTTTGAGGGAAGAAGTCCTTTCATCTATTGTTATGTTGTTAAACCATACAGTTTAGCAGAGGAGGGAGAAGAGAGGGGAGCGAGGGAGGGAGGAGTTATTGGTTGCTATCCAGTTGGTTCTAAATGTCTCTCCTCAGCTCTTCCTCCTGCTCCAACACTTGGTCTCTAGTATTTTAGCTAGGGCTGCAGCAATCTATTTGAAACCAGAGATTAGCATGAGCAGGTCAAATATTGGTCAAAATGTATAATTCCATGTGTTAGTTTTCCCTCTGTTGTTTCAGTGAGGCAGTTGGCTAGAAACTGGATCAACCTATCTGATATCACAGAGATGGGGCATTGTTAAGAATAGTGGTTGTTTGGCTGCGTGCTTTGAGGAGATCTTCCCTCGAAGCAGAAAATATGGGAAAGCACTTTGGATCTTGAATTTGTTTATAATACTATGTTTGCTTTGATGGAATATAACTCAAGCAGAACAAGTGATGATCTGGTTGAGGATATCCCTGCTCAATGCAGGGTGGTTGGACTAGATGACCTTTGGAGGTCCCTTCCAACCTGGGGCATTCTATGATTCTATGGCATTTGGTGAGCCTTACAGCTAAAATTACAAGTGCTCTGTAAAGTTAGTAAGTCTGGCTGGTGTGCCTGCATCAAATTTTTCATGTTTTGCTTTCCAAACAATTAGAAAAAAAATAATTAAAGAAATTATGAAAATGAGTTGATTCAACTTCATCCAGTCTAACTACTTGGGATACATTTTGAAATTAATTGATCTTGGGGGTTGCCCTTGAAACTGGTGAAATATGTGTTCCCTCTGATTTGAGTGAAATTTTGAATGCATTATTCTTACAGTGGAGTATCAGGAACTTTGTTACAGAGAGAATGTAAAAAGCAGACCCCAGTGGGGATTGCTTAACATCTCCAAAATTTTGTATTATGCCAATCTGCCACTCCAGCAGTTCCATGTAACTTCTGTCATTTCAACTTGTTCTGAGTTTGTTGTGTTGGTTTAATTTTCTTTTTTTTGTGTGTTTCTTTGGGGTTTTTTTTTTTGGTTGGTTGGTTTTGTTTGTGTTGGTTTTTTTGTGGGGGCAGGGCTTGTTTGTTTGTGGGTTTGGTTTTTTTTGGTAGCACACTACCTACCGGTCTTTCTATTACATTCACTGTGTTTTCTCTTTGAAATCCTAATACTGTCAATTCAGCTTTACTGAATTTGGGGGAAGAGAAGCAGCTTCTAATTAGTGGGTTTTGGTTTCACAAGAGCCAAAGAAAGACATGTCATGTCAGCATAAATTAAATTTCCTTAAATTCAGTTATTAAATTCAGTTATTCTTTGGAGATTTTGGAAGAATTCTAGGCACCAGGGAAGAAAGGCTTTCATATTTTTTTCTGTTTTTTTTTCCACCTGTGTTTTCAGATATTAGTTATAATACTCTTAGGGACTTAAGCCATGTTAAGTGTGCAAATACAATGTTGTGAACCATTCTCAAAATCTGGGGCCTAACCAAAGAGTCAGTGGTGTCCTATTATTTCCCTCAGATCAGAAGATAAAAGTTATATAACTATCTTTCCATAGGAAACTAGGTAGAGAGAGTAGAAATTGTATATATGACATAGCCATATTCATTATTACATGAAATGACATTCCATTGTCATAAGCAACTACTGACTTACTGGTGGGATATTTTTGTTTGTTTGGTTTATTTATTTATTAAGCTTTCTTAAAGAAAATACACAGGAAACTTCTGCAAGCTCAGAGTGCAAAGAGTAAAAGTCCTACTACTTCTCATTACATTTAAATGGAAAAATGGCTCAAACCCAGCTGTTTCACCACTGGGTTGCTGAAGGTTTCTGTAGTTCATACAGCTGATTGTTGTATTTGGCTCCTCTGCAAATACATTGAGTTTCATAAGTGGCTAAAACTAGCTCTGCTCCCCTATGTAGTACTCTCAGTAGCTGGAAGGATTGTTCTTCTTAGAAAATTGTGAGTGTTGGCTCTAATCCCTTTTAAAAAATATGTGGAACAGAAGGATTTACACGCCCTAATTAGAATTTCTCTCCCTTTAAGCTAAAAGGTCTACATTCCTTCTGAGTGTGCTGGGTTTTAAAATGACATATCCAGGAACTGCATGAAAATCGACTGACAGGGAGAGAGGAGGTGATGAATACAAGTTGAGATAAATACAGGACTTTGTGCTGTGACTAGAAATACTCATATAAAGCTATGTATCAGATGAAAAAGTTGAGATCTGGCAGGTATAGTATAGTGGAAAGCTGTATTTATTCATTTACTAGACCTACAGCATAGACTATTGGCCTGAGGTGACCACTTATCCTGGAAACTTAAGAACCAGATCTGAATTAACAATGTAGCTACAGCTCATAAAATTAAGCAAATATTTCCTCAGAAAGAAACTTTTCCAGCTCATGTGTGGAATGGATGTTTGCAGTGTTCATCATGTGGATGGGAGAAAAAAAAAATTAAAAACTCACTGCAGCTTGCATATAATTCTCCTTAAGGTACTCCACTGGTACAACATTCAAGAATAATTTTAAGAAAATCTTACCAGAAATAAAATTTAACCTTAGAATCCATTTTTAGAAAAGCAATCCTCTTCACCGATGTATAGATTTTCTTCCTCTTCTTTTGTATCACAGTATTAAAAATGCCATGTGTACTCCTAACAGCTAAGTTGCTCAGAAGAGTATATCTGAATTGTACGCTCCATATGAATAAATCCTCAATTTTTTTTTTCTGGATAAATATTTCCTTCATCATAACATGGTTTTTATATATTACTTATGCAACAGTTTAAATGTATGGTTTAAACAAGTGTCTGCTGTATTAAACACTGGACTTGTATACAATGACATAGCCCTCTATCCATCATTTTACAGCAGAAGATATTATATAAAATGCAACAGGATAGGAAGATAGGAAATCTCAAATTCCTTCTAATATTTGTGTAGATAAAAATGATACAGTTTTTCCAGAACTTAACAGGGATCATAGAGCATTTTATAGGAAATGTCACAAGAATCTCACTAGCTCAGCAGATAAATGCATGACTAAAAGCTTAACCTCTCTGTTCTAAGAAAAGCTTTCTGTCCTCATCCTTTTTTTTTCTATACTCTCCATAGTAACAGTTATTTCTATATCCTTTGTCAAAGGATAACGCTAAAAAAAATTTAAAAAATGCAGAAGTATAAAATTCAAATTATATTGACCAAAAATTATATTAAGAGAGAAATGAGAGTTTGTATGGCATGACATATGTTATGAGTATAACCTGTCTATCCATACAAATTTTTACTATGGGATAGAATTTCTTTCTCCAACGTGGGCATGCCGTAATCTGAAAATCAATCTTGGGAGGCAGAAATTAGGAAAGCTAATTCCTAAGAAGAGATGAAGCAGCAAATATATGTATGTAACATGAATCCCTCTAGGAGAAATGGAAATGGGAATTTACTTTACTTGTTTACTTTATATAATTTTAATTTTATTTGCTTGCTTAGTATAGATAGAGGGCAGCTGGAAAGACCAAAGGCTGTATCAGCAAAGAGAACGTCATTCTTCAAGCTCTGGGAGAAAGAATTACAAATTCTGCTGGAAAAGATTGTGATTTTTTTTGACAAGTGTTTTGACAGACAGTTTGCATAATGTACTTGGTACTCCTTGAGCGTCTAGTCTTACTATTTTTCTTGCTTTACATGTTAGATTGTATCTAATGATTCAACATTGAAGGCCTTTAAGCATTTTAATCTTTTATAAAGGAAGAGTAGAGGTGTTTGATTTTCCTCCACTGAACTTATGAAGATAGACTTAAAAGCTGATTTTAACATTCACATCTTAGTCTGCATCCCTTTTTGCTAGACAAATGCCCTTGGTTATATATGTGAATAGCTACTGGTTAAAATGTCCACATGGGTGGATAAAGAATCTATAGTACAGTTCCTTCTTCTTTTGAGTTCTGATACAGAGCACAAGTGAGTTTCTTGACAGTGTGTAATAGTAAAGGTCAGTCAAAACTAAATCTACAGCTGAAAAGGAATAAAATGAAAGCTGGAAATCAAAATAAAGGAATAGTAGCCTGGTAAGTAAACATGGTTCTGGCACGAAGTGGAAGTTTATGATGAAACACTTCCTCACTGCTGTTTACAACTTTGAGCTATACCATATGAGCCAAAAATCAGCAAAGTATCTTGAGAAATTATGTTCAACCACTGCTCTAGATTGCAGTCAGTTCAGCCTACTTGTAAATCGTAATACTCTCAAGGTCCCAGCACTTGTGATAACAAATCATTAAACCTGTAACTATGAAGT
The DNA here is from genome assembly GCA_033439905.1 of Ceryle rudis. Taxonomy (NCBI): domain Eukaryota; kingdom Metazoa; phylum Chordata; class Aves; order Coraciiformes; family Cerylidae; genus Ceryle; species Ceryle rudis. Next base: position 6,186 of record JAAGNO010016304.1, on the reverse strand, counting down.
AACAGGCTGCTATAACTTGCTGATTAACAGGAGGAAAGGGCCCAAACCCTGATTTACATGTTTGCTTAATTTCTTTCCCATCTCCAAATAGATAGTTTAAATTACAATAACCTGAAGCTTTTTATATAGGAGTAATAAGATATTTTTGTTTCTGATATAAAATCAACAGAACTGAATCTGCAGTAACATAAAGGAAGATCTGTCATAAACAAGAACTTGAAACCTCTACAGGTATTTAGCTGAAACCATAATGTGAGGAGGTAGGAACTGTGTTCCTTACATGGCAACAGGGGACTATATCCTGTATGATAATATGCCAGGAATATTGGTGTTATATGATGGGAATAAAATAGCATAGGTATAGCCCTGGAGATAATAGTTGTAACACAGAGAATGATTTACAGATTAAGGATTATATTTAGAATAGCATAGCAACACACTTAGTGGAAGTTGGAAAGAGTTTTTGTTGTGACTTCCTGGTTTCAGGCATTTTTTGCAGCTACTAAACAGTGACCAGTATATGCCAAGATGAAAACAGTAAAAAGGAAAGACATGTCCACATACCCAATGGATATTTACATTATCCAGGAAGAACACTAAGTCAGATAACTAGTATTTAAAATATAAAATATAGGCGCATTTTATGAAACTTGTAAATGTATATATTTCATTATTTTAGTTATGCTTTCATATCTTTTATGCCAGGACTGTCCACAGGGCACCGCTGGGCCTGGTTTCATCTGAGGGTCTCTTCTGAATTAGAGAATCGCTATGTTTGGAAAAGAACTTTAAGATCATCAAGTCCAACCATTATCTAACTCTACCACGGCCACTACTACTCCGTATCCTGAAGTACCATATATAGATGGCTTTTAAATACATCCAGGGATGGTGATTCAACCACCTCTCTGGGCAGCGTGTTCCAGTCTTTGATGACCCTTTTGGTAGAGAAGTTCTTCCGAATGTCCAACCAAACTTAGGATTGCTCCCTAAATTGCTTTCCAGCAATTTTTAATGTAATGTTCATTTGCTACCCAGCTACTGAGTATAATATTATGATATAACTCATCTGCTTCACAGGAAGTGGGATATTTCTGCTTTATATATAAAATTCAGTTTTTACAAGAGGAAAATATTTCTTATCCAAAGATCATTAGGAAAGTTTTAGGCCTTTTTTAACCTATGTTTGAACATGAGGGCTTGAAGCCAGCTTTCTTTGATTCTTGGAGAACCTCATAGACATTTCAGCTTAGTCAATGCTGTTGCCAACAGCCTCTGGCAGATGAATTACACTCCTCAAAGCTCAACTAATAAACCTTAGGTTTGTTATTATGGAAAGACATAAATTGTATGTAGTATTCTAGCAAAAAGAGGTCTAAATGAGAAGAATTCTCTATTTTGATGAGAGGCAAATAGGTCTAATCTTCACAAATAAAATATTCTTGCATTGGAAACTTCTTTAAGGCAAAGAATTTCTGTTCAGTTCAGAAAAAAGGTTGATCAGTAACAATATGGTTGCTATGGTAAGAACAGTCAAAGCTACAAAACTTTTTAAATTGCTCTTCATGCTGTTCAGCTGAAGCAGTGACTGGATCCCATATAGAAACTGATGACATTTCTTTGAAAGAATTTAAAGTTTTAACTTGCTTTGATCATTGGAATGAAAAAAGTTTTCCAACAGTATCTTTCTCTGACTTGTATGTGTGTGTGTGTGTAGTGTCACGTTTGATACTGATGATTAATGATGGGATGCAGGAGATTTAGGCTCAAGTTTCCACCAGAAAACCACTGGGTACAGTGCACTATGAGGGCCTTTTAGTTTTCATGTCCTGTATTTGCCTGAAAATGCCTACCAAATGTTTTGTCACTGTTTTCCCAGTAGTTGTATTTGTTGTGGAGAACTCCCTCAGCATTTGGGCATTGCAGTCCATCTCCTCTCAGCAAGAGTTTGTCACCTAAAGTATTATTCCAAATGTTAGCTTGAAGGTGTCTTGAACAACATTATTGATCATGAGCTTTTTGGCTTATAATAATAATATTATAATATTATTATAATAATACCGTAAACAGCTGTTGAAACACTTAATCTGGTAAAGGGTATCTGTGCAACATTTGTCAGGTAACTCCCTATTGGGAATTATCAAATATTAGGCTTAATAGAACTTCTTCAGCTAAGCAGATCCAAATTAGAAAGGCCTGAGAACTTCTTCAGAGACACTTAGGCTTACTTGTATGAAGGAATCTTTATTGGAGATAGGATATGACCAAAGCTCACATAAGAAGAAGAGATAATTTCTTTTTGGCTGTTCTACTCCTGTCTGAAAAGTCAAGACTTAATAAAACTGAAAGAGCTAATCTTCCCAAGTGGAAAATGGTGTTTGTATTATTCATGTATAGAAGAACAGAGGATTTTAAGGACATTTGCAGATCTAGGACAACTTCTGATTACAGTTGTGTCTAGTTTATTATAAATTTGATTAAGCACATACATTTGAAACTGTATGTTAATGTTGTATAAATATATAACACTTCTGATGTTAGGAAATCCTGTCCAGTGTTATATAATGCATACTTTAAAATAGTTTTATTTCTTTCAGGTGCAATTTTTCTGTATTTTCCTTTATCAAGGAACAAGTCCTTGTTCTTTCAAGTGAAATACCTGTAGCTGTATAGTGGTATTTGCTCTCTAGGTCTGTGATTGGTTTTGTACTTGCTTATAGCAGCTTTGAGACTACTTTGAGTATGACATCTGCATTCAGTTAACTTCAAAAGGCTACCATAAAAGCAATAACTGAAGAAATGTAGTTTAAATATATCTGGTATGATTTACTGTTCTGCAAGCAGAACAGTATCACAAGAAGTTTCTGAGATTTCCTTTCAAGTTTTAAGTTTCTTTGAGCATAGAAAAGAGATTGTTGAGAATTCATGATAGCAGTCATGGGTGGAAGGGTCCCAATTATTAAGTTGATGAAACAAGCATCATTAGTACAATATGAGCATGTGCTCTCTGTTCACCCTTTGGAATCACTGGTGTCACACACAATGAATTTGCAGAAAACTATTTGTTCTGGCTGCTGTCTGCAGAGGAAAAATACAGCCAAGAGTAAAACTTGGTATGGTTTCAGACACAGAAATATTTGAGACAGTCCACCTTTTCATGGGCCAGCTTCTGAGATATTATTGTTTGTCCTAGACTTAACCTTCTTTGTCAAAATATTATTTAAGTCACATGAAACAATATCTTATTGTTGAGGCCAAATTTACTTGCCTTTTATTTTATTGTTTCTGATGCTTCCTCTTAAATGTATTGTATCTACTTGCAAGCTCATGGGAAAGATTATTTCTACCCATTTACAGATATTTGTTATATTCTCTTGTGATTATGTAGTTGTTTTATTTCCAGAATCCCCTTATCCTTCATGTGAATTTTTTACACTGAATTTAAAATATTTGTAGTTATTAAGAATTAGGGTTTAAATAATTAACAATTTGATTTTTTTTTCTCTCTTTAGTAGCATTGGTGATATTTTCCACGGTACTTTCCATACAAACTATATGCATGTAGTATTTTATTGTCCAAATAATGTTTCAGGTAGCAAAATGGCAAGGGAATACTGACTGATCTATTAATAAAACACACTAGCTTTTAGCTGGCAAAGCAGCCTTCTTTCCATCAAATATGTCTCAGCCTTTAATAAAGAAACTCAAGTGGTGTAGGTGAAAAATTACTTTTCTTACCCGGTCATCTGTCTGTCATGTATTATTCAGGTCACCAATGTTTGTCCTGAACTGTATCATTCTGTAGTTGTGTCAGGTATGAAATATGTTCAGTGTAATTCCATCAGACTTCACGAAGTTGATTAGAACAGATCACCTTTCAACATGGGCACAAGTTATCTCAGTAGATTGAGTGAAAAAGACTTATTTATCTTTGCCTTATAATAAAGAAAGAGAAGAGTAAATTTATGCATTAACCTGAAAAGAGTCTCATATTTTGTGTGAAAACAAACTGAAGGCAAAAATTCTATTGAGAAGACTTTAATACATGAATATTTCTTTCAAAAATACATTTGTGTTTGAACTCAGAAAATATAAACCTTGAGGCCCATGCATTATGTAACAAGCTTTTACATTTTTTATTCCTCTCCCCTCCCCTCCCCCGAGCAAAATCATCAGAAACAATTAAATTGGTGTTGTTTTATTTTTGGTAGATTGCAAGGTGGTAATGATGCTGTATTTCCTTTAAATTCAAATGTTGGTGAAGGTCTAAATATAATGAGTTGTTATATGTGTTTTCCTCTACTTAATAAGGATAGAAAATAAATATGAAATACTTTATCAGAAATATCTATTCAAGCAGACAGTTGTTGTTTCTCAAGGATAATGTCTGAACCTCCATTCTGCAATAATTTTGTAAAACAATTTTTACTTTCTATTTTCTTTTTAAATATTGTGTACTTCCTATTACGGAGAACAACTCCATGGGGATATCAAGAGGGCATTAACGACTTAAACAACCTTTTTAAGACCTGTAATAACTCAATGCAATCCCATCTCCAATACCCTTTCTATCTGAAAATACCCATGCCTGGTGTACAGCTCCTATAGATGTTCAGTGTTACTGTGATGTGTACTTCCTAAAGTACTGCATCTAACCAACAGAAAAGGTCATGATAAGCTGTCAGACAGACCAGGACTGTCCTGTTTTCTTGCAAAATGTTACACTGCTTGAAATACAGATCTTTACCTGTGGAGGATGCAACTTCTGGGTATTTATTTCATTCTGCATTAATGGAAGTGTAGTATAATAAAGATGGAAAAGCAAGTCAGGTGGGATTTAGCAACCAGCAGCTCTAGAGGAGGGTGAGGGAAGAAACTCTACAACTACATGAAGGGAGATTGTAGTGAGGTGGGTGTTGGTCTCATCTTCCAAGTAACTAGCGATAGGACGAGATAATGGATGCTGAAGCAAAGCTGTGTCTCAGCCTTTCCTGTTCCACTTCTTTTTTTGTGAGAAAATGTATTCTTAGGTGACTGCCTCTGGGTGGAGGAGAATGAATCCTGAGAGAGAGGAGCTTAAGACACAAATCCAAGTTCTGTGTATTCTAAAGGGTCCCCAGTTCACTGAGTTTATGCACTCCCTTTTTGGTAATACAGAGGATGAGGAGGGACTAATTACTTTTAAGTCAGGGCTCTGAAATAATTCACTGTGTGAATTCACTGTATGAATACACAAGTTATTTTATTTAACCAAGCTTTACTGGTTTAAGTTCTCCATCCAAGGAAAGTTTCTGACTGTACTTTTCAACAGTACACTACCACTATATCACAATTTGATCAGTTATCAACTTTCTTTGGGAAGGCTGGTGAAAAATGTCATGTAAAAGTGAAAGTATAGATTTACTTTAGTGAATGACATGTTAGCACATGCTTAGGAGGAGGGATGAGAAGAAAGTTTACAAAACATTTTCCCATAGATACCTGTCTCTCTGGTGACCCAAAGGGATACAAACCATCTAATGCCAAAGATAATTCACATCCGAGTAAAGCAGAGTATTTGAATGCCCCTCTCAAACACCTCCAGGAATTTCAGACTGGGTTAATGATTGTAACAAGCTTTTTTAGATTTTACGGATCTAAGTGTTTCAGAAGAGCACAAAATATGCTGCTATTTCAGAAAGGCACAAAACATGCTCTTCTTCTTCTAATATTTTACTAGGGCAATCTCCTAGAGCAAGAAACTGCTCTAAACTATCCTAGATTGTACTGCATATAACTCAGACTCATTTCTATTAGCAACCTGGACATATTAAGCTATCATTTTTTTTTAGCAACCTGGACATATTAAGCTATCATAATTTTTTTGTGAAAACCTTATGCTAAACTTTAACATATTTTTATTTTATATGAAACAGTTAAACTCATCTTTGAATTTTATTTCTGAATCCTTACAGGGGGGTTTAATAACTGCAGCACATGCTGGTATTTTGCTTTGCATAAATAGAACCCAAATTCAATACACCAATAAAAAACTATGTATTTTGTAAATATTGCTGCTCACCCCAAGGAGAAAACAAAAGCCGACACAAGATGAATAATGGATATATTCCAGGCACCTCAGGAGAGGGAAAAAAGCAATCGGTTTTGTTTAGCAGATTTTTTCAGCACTTTGTGGAACAAGATTTG
>JAAGNO010016303.1:12574-23303 GCA_033439905.1 Ceryle rudis | reverse complement strand
CGAAGCGTCGGGGATCGGACGGGCGCGGCGGACATCGGCTTTACCAGAGGGGTCACCGGGGGGTGCGTTGCCCGAGTCCTACCCGATCCCTTCCCTGCCCTGCGGCTGAAACGGCCCGCGGAGCAGAACAAAGCCCGGCAGCTGTTGAATCACCCGGCCAGCCGCGATCGAGAGGGGAGAACCGGCAGCGGGAGGCAGGGGGTGTGCGAGCCAGAGCCGCACGGAGGGCAGGGGGCGGGCTGGGAGCCGCTGCCGGCGGCCACAGCGCCCTGCCACGGCCTGGAAGTCCGCGGGAGGCGGGGGAGGGCCGTAACACCACCCAGCCCCAGCCCCGCCGCCTCAGACGTCCCCCAGCGTGAGGGGCCGCGGGGCGGTGGCCGCCCGGGGCAGTTGTCCAAGGCCGACCCCCAGCCTGCGGGCAGCCAGCCGGCCTCTAGGAAACAACGAAATTACAACTGCGGAGATCCGTGCGGTTCCCTTTTCGACCGAGAAAGGGGTCCGGGCGTCTGGCGGGCCGGCCGGAGTCTGTGACGGTCGCCCCCTGCCCCACGCCGAGGCACCGGCAGATGCCCAAGGTGGACCCTTGCACATCTGCCCACGGGGTGGGCAAAGTGTGTAAAAGACATAGCAGAAAAACAAATCCCTGGGTCCCATCACAGCCGGACCAGAGAACATAATTGAGGGCAAACTTTTAAGTGTCTGCCATTTGTCAGACTCTGTTTAGCCGTTTCTTGCTGGCTACGTTTGGATTTGCCTCCTAATTTTGCAACCAAGCACCTCTTCTAACAGACTACCCATCCTTCTCCTGGCCTCTTGCCTGTTAGGTTTGGCATATCCCTTGTGATAAGGTTGAGAAGTGCCCTGTAGACTCTGTATTAGCCAAGTTCACACGTACTGAGGACCCCAGGCACCTCTGAGAGGGAAGCCACCACCTACCAGGTTTCCGAGTGCTGCTGTCACTGTAAGAATAGAGCATGCACACAAAAACAGCCCAAACCAGAAAGGTTTGACCCTAGAGAGAATTTTTTACTACTGTTTTACAGAATAATAAGGGCTTTGTGAAATTCTCATTAAAAACAGATCCTGAAGAGTTCATAGTGTTAGGCATGGATTCTGTGAAGCCTTATGCACATACCAAGCTACTGAAGTGGTCCCATTGACTTTAATGAGGCTACTGAGTACCAAAAGTCACCAACTTTTGGCCATGCTCCTGCAAGCAGCTCCCTGTCAGCATCCCTTATGTCAACGAAGAGCTGCATATCAAATCAATGCGACTTGACAAGAGGATCCCCGCACCCAGCTTAAAGTACAAATTTTCATGCTTGACCTGAGACAGAAGTAACACTACACACCACATCCAAGCATAAGGTATCAGAAACAGTTTTTGAGTGTGTAGTTTCACAAGAGATTTAACCCAAACCCATCCCCTCTGTCATGAAGATCTACTCTTGTCCCTCACCTCCAGCTGCTTTTTCATTTTCTACAGGCACTCACGCAACTAATCTGAAAAAAAAAAAAAAAACCAACAAAAAAACCCCAACCAAACTCCACAAACCAAAACCAAAATCACCCTGCCCAGACTTCCGGTGTGACTGAGCGTAAAATCCCCGAAGGGCAGCAGAAGGAAGTGGAGGGAACACATAACTGGGGCTTGGAAGTCCCTTTCAAATGGCAGCACCAACTTCTATGAACCAAAAATTATCATGTATTGGCAGCCTGATGATATATGATGGAATGATGACTTATTTCAAGTAGACATGAATTCTTTGGGGATCCAACAATGTATTTATACATTCAAGAGTGAACACAACTTTTTTTTTTTTTTTTTTTTTAAGATGATGCTTTCAAGGGAAGGTGACAGACTTGACACACATTTTAATCCAACCTGGCAATTACAAAGACATTACCAAAGAGCAAGAGGACTTATTGCTGCCATCAGTAGTAGAACAGAGGTTATGGGAAGTTCAGATGCTTTTTAAGGAGGACTATGCATTTCAGGAGCAGGCACTGCAGTCCACCACCTGAGGCATGGCAGAGAACTTCAATTAACAGCCTGTACCTCACCCTGCAGTCACAGACTGAAGGGACACACTGCAACCAGCAACTATCCCACCATGCCTGCTGAAAATCTGTTAACTAGTCAAACAGGGCAGGGCTACCTTAAACTGCAAGAAAACAAAAGCTGCACAACACGGCATTTTCATTAAATTTCAGTATAAAAATATTTTTCTTTTCCCTGTTGAAAGCAATATTTAACATGATAGGTAATGAAAGATGAAAGAAAACAATGCTTGCTCACCCATTTCTCTAACTGGTTTTCTTTCTGCATTTGAAACATAGGTTTTCCTTAGAGGCTCTATTTCTGTTGTGTTTTGTCAATCAACAGGAGAATGGCAAATAGACAAGTACTGTTTCAAAGCACAGAACTGCTTAGTTCAGAGTAGGACCTGCAGCTACTTTTATTATCAGCCTTTAATGTTTCAAGTTTATAATGTTCCTCTGCTCAAGCCACCTACCGTTCCAGCACAGGGAGGCTGGAAGTCACCCACAGCACCACTGTGCATCACTGGCAAAAGCAACCAAGAACCAGGAGTGCTGCTTCCACATCCCAGAAGTCGGGCATTTCAGGGAGCTTGGACTAGGAATTCCTCACCACATTAATGGGCAGTATTTCCACATCCCTAAGTTCCTCCAGCCCCATGCTATCATGTGTTATGACATCATCTAAATATTTCACAAAACAATATATACTGTGGATTTTAACATAATGGTCACTCACTGGCTATGCAAGCAGCAATGGCTGTTCCTGAAAGCCGTGTTTCTTGTGGTCTGCTCCACCAGCCAGGCTGCTGAGTGGGGATCCTGCACTCCTGAGCATCTCCATTCAGGAGCCCTGGGAACACCGAGCTTAAAAATGGATTGGTGGCAAACAGAAATCTCAGGAAATCCTGGACAAGGCCTCTCTGAAGAAAGTATGACTCCTCTAAAAGCAAGCAAGACAAAACCAATATTGTAACAACACTACGCTTGAGAACATCAGGAAACACAGCAAGCCCTGGTGTAAATCAGGGCAGACTCTCAAATCTGAGTGCAAGATGTGGATTCACTGTAATTGCTCATAGAATCCATCATGGAAACAATTACAAAACATCACTATTTTGTTTGCATAAAAAGCATTAGAAAGAAAACCCTAACGAGGCATACCCTCCCAAATAGAAAGTGCATTTTCGGTGTTTTTAAGTAGGTGGAACAGCACCAAGAAATCACTCACCGTCTTACAGCTGCTGACAACAATTAGCCCTACCTCGCAAACGTTACTGCCACCTTCTCACCAGCTCAGAGGTGCCCCCAGTACAGCAAGACTGTACAGACCTTGTCCCAAAAAGCCCTCCTCCCCAATATTCTACAGAAGGAACTGTGTAATACAGATGTTGCTTCCAGGGGAATACAGGAATACTTCATATACTCCAATAGCTCTTGTGCACTTGTTATATAATTTAAGAAAGTGTTGTATTTCACTGTAGTGCAGTACAGGTAGGGAAACTGTGACCTAGGTAAAGGCTCATAGAACATCACGTGTTCTATGTGAACATCATTACTGTCTCATGTAATATTGAAAGTACTATACTTGAGCAGCCTTTAGTAACAATGTGCACAAAAAAGGGTTCTTTAGACAACAGGATACATCTAATTTTATCAAAAGGACCACAATAAACTTTGAACTCCTACTACAAAATCCTAGCACTATTTTGGTATCAAAACATTCCCATTAAAAATATGTTTGTATGTCGAAATGTAGATAGTGCTGGAGAAAAACTACTAACAGTTGTTGACATTCTCAACATAGTGTCAGATTTTATCTCATAACAACAACAAATCAGTGGATGTGCCTTGTTAAATATGTATTTGCTACAGCAGCTGTTAGAAATACACACACTAGAAAACTGGTTTTATAGCCAGTTTTGATATTTGAAATAGACCTGACTTCTGTCATTCACACGCTTTCATTTTGAACATCTGGGAGCTTGTTGCTGCAACTTTATAAGGGAAGGATGTTTAGACAAGCAGAGCTCCACAAAACTACACAGACTAGTTTCCAGCCTTCGTAACTTGGTGAGCTATCAACGTAAACAGGTTTAGTTCCCATCTTAGAGCAATATCAATATATACCATTACTAAAGCAATATATAAAACTGTGGTCTCATAAAGAATGGAGTCTCCATGCTAACTTGACTGGGAACAAGTTTTCATGGCAGTCCTGACAGCATTCAGTAAAGTAGCATGGCACTATGTCCAAACCTGTGTCTTTAGCAGCTAAGTACAAATCAGGAGTATAATAGCTTGTGTATTTCTGTTCTACTCTCCCAGAATCTTCTTTTATGTTATGATTTTGAATTTGCTGACACTTAATAACACAATGTAAATTTAGTTGCAGGGAAAGTGCATTTTGGGTTCAGATTCTCTTAGGATGACAACTCAGAACTGATAAATAGAAAAGAAAAATTAGTATGGAACTGTCTTCAATGATGAGTTGCTAGGACTAAGCTAGTGAATTAGTCCAACTTTATAAAAACTGGAATATATGCCAGGTGATAAAACAGGAGGTCACTTTTTGGTGAAATTAGCATCTAAACAAGTTGGTAGAGAGGCCTGCCTCTCACACAAATGCAAACAAGGTAGTTATCACACAATCATGTATCTAGACATCCCTTCTTGCAACTGCTAGAAAAGGATGCATCTGCAAGACTCAAATCAACGGCTTCACTGAAAGCATTAAAACACGAAAAACAGCCCCGAAGTTGAGAACCCTGAACCTCTCAAAGTTATTCTTGAAATTTAGTATTTATTGTGCTAGAGGGCTGACTTGAATTTTTACTCTACGCAATTCAGATTGTACAAGGCATTTAAATATAGATGACCAACAAGAGTGAAATATATCCAAATCAGAACATTTTGGTTTGCTTACAACCATTATTTGTATAAAATAATTTCTGCTGCATAACAGATTTTTTTTTTTTTCCAAGATCATTTGCTCACTAATTTGACAATGGAGAAGAACTGTTCTATTTCCACTCACAATTGGTCATCCCAACACTTGTGAGACTTGTGGTTGGAAGAGTGAAGGCTGGTGGAGGCCAATGACAACTATGACCATGTGAAGCATATCCAAGAGCAAATTTCTGACACAACTCTCTTAATATTTTAAATTACAAGTAATAACTAAAAGCAGTAAGTTAAAAAAAGCTAGAATCCTACAAACAGACCCATCTTTGGTAATAATCAGAGGTACAATAAGCCTTTAAAGTATAATTCTTTAATGTAGTTTCTTGTGGAGTCTGAGAAGTAAATTGCTCAGATGTGTATCTGTATTTCAAGAAAAAAAGTCAGACCGTGTGGAGCTATATTATAGTCTTGATTTCAATCACAGAGCACAATTTCATATATTGATGTAAAATGTTTCTGTATTATAGAAATCTGATTCCTGCTCCAAACTGAACACCATCACATATCCTGAAAAGAAACAAACAATAAACAGTGTAAATGATATAGAAGGTATTGATGAAATTAAAATAAATTCCTAAGATTTTCAATCTTTGGAAAGTTAAAATTCAAATTTTAACTGATAAAGTCTTTTTAAAATAAATGCTTTGCCAATGAGTCATCCATAAAGAGTACTTACATTTTCAAAATGAAGCCCACAATTTTAAAATTGCTACTATTCATTCACATTTCCCACAGATGACAACTAGAAACAAATTCCAACTCCCATACAAACTACAGAGTATCTCACACAGTGTTCACTGGCACTCTAATACTTGCTTCTGGAAGGATAATTGGTTGCTAACAAATTAATTTGTTCTCCCTTTATCTAGTCAAGCTTGTTTTAATTTTTCAAGCAAGGACATTAAACTCGGTATTTCTCTAATAATTTGGTCTGGAAGGTTTAAGAAAATCCCGTGACCTATTTGAGTGATCATTTCCCCTAAAGAAAAAAAAACCTGTGACACAGCTATTGGTACATTTCAACAGCTGCTCTCAAGTTGAATGAACTTTGAAGTGTGAGAAAAACTCACTCTTAAACCAAGAAGTACTATGAAACCAACATGAAGATAGCTGAAAGAAAAGTATCAATTCCTGAAAATCTCTATAAATTGGCATAAAATAAACAAAATTAAAGGGCAGCAATTGTCTCTGACAAAAATAGATATAGAAGTACAGTAACCTTTAAAACCAGTGACTAATAAAGAATCATAAAATGGTAGGGTTTGGAAGGGACATCTGGAGACACTGAGTCCAACCCCCCTGCCAGAGCAGGATCACCCAGGGCAGGCCACACAGAAACAGATCCAGGAGGGGCTTGAAAGTCTCCAGAGAAGGAGACTCCACAGCCTCTCTGGGCAGCCTGTTCCAGGCTCTGTCACTTTCACAGTAAAGAATTTTTTCTTCATGTTGAGGTGGAACTTCCTGTGTTCCAGTTTGTGACCACTGCCCCTCATCCTGTCACAGGGCGCCACTGAAAAGAGACTGGCCCCTTCTACTTGACACCCACCCTGCAGATATTTGTAAACATTCATAAGATCCTCTCTCCGTCTTCTCTTTTCCAGGCTAAACAGCCCTAGGTCTCTCAGCCTTTCCTCATCAGAGAGATGTTCCAGTCCCTTCATCATCTTTGTAGCCTCCATTGGACTCTCTCTAGTATTTCCCTGTCCCTCTTGAACTGGGGAGACCAGAACTGGACACAGTACTCCAGATGTGGTCTCACTACTGCAGAGTAGAGGGGGAGGAGGAGAACCTCCCTTGACCTGCTGGACACACTTTTCTTTATGCACCCCAGAAAAGAAAAGAAATTGGTGTAAAAAACCAAACCTGTCACCAGACTGTACTCCCATGGGGAAACAGTAGTTGAGTTCTAATCTAGCAATGTTTCCAAGTCGGAGCACTATTCCAGTACCATAAGACCATCGAATATACTCTGCCAGCTTCTGCAGGTGAGCTCTGGGACCATCACCTGAAAGCAAAAGAGCAGGAGAAGAAGAATCAAAGTAGACTGACAAAGTGGTCAAAAGCTAACTCTGAAGAGCTAGAAAACAGCTTACTTAGGAGCACCTCCTGCAGATTCAAAATTTATCTACTACCTGTAACTCCCATAAATGCCAAGTACTTTCCTCGACCTCAAACTACTATGATTTTAGTCGTATTACTTGTTGACCTTCATTTCCCACCATACTACCTACTTGCATAAATCTGGAAATAAGTACTGAAGAACTAAATCAAATGTCTTTAGTGGTTCTCTGTTAGTTTTAAAGTTGATTGATCTGCTTCTCAATTATGCATGAAGTGTCTCCCTCCCATAGGGATGCCACCTCTCTTCCACCAAGTGATGCAGACTTCAAATATCAATATATCCCCAAACTGATTTAAAGTATATTGAAAAGTCATACACTAATACACTGAAGTATGTTTTGAAGAAAGTTGGGGATTGGAGAAAAAAAGTCACATCAGATACCACTCCCAAATCACTTCAACACTTTTTATTTAGTTCTTCCCAGTAAACATTAGAATCCCACCAAGACATCATCTTCCAATTTCCTTTCAGAACAGTGTAAGATAGCAGGTGTCAATCAGTTACCACACTGGTCTGCTAACATCACCAATTCACTAGCTCTCTTTCCTACAAGTCATGCTGGAATTTATGTAGAGAGCTAAAATTTACTGTCAGTCTGTCAAATATACAATAGGAGATAAGCTTTTTGATACACACAATAAACAAACTGCTTCTGAATAAAGACACAGAACAGCCCTCCTCTCCTTTTTGCTTTTACATATAGAAAGAAGCAGGTTTTGTTATATACAATACCATTGACTCTTACCATAGTTAAGATTGCAGAGGTTTCCAGCATTAAGGAAGAAATGTGTTCGGAAAAGGTCTCCAAATCCTCCCCGGCCTGGCCGGAAAGGGAGAGGGGTGTATAGATGCAAGCCTCCAGCCCAGTAGGCTTCTCCTCCCAAGTAATCACCTATTCAGATAAAATGTTGGAAAAAAAAGCATTTACTGTGGAATAATTAGAAGAGCCAGTTGTTAAAGGCACAAGAACACATCCTGAAGTTATTTTACATTGCGCTGCTACCCTTTACAACTCTTGCCATTTGCTTTTAGTTCTCTCCAGCCTCACCGCTATCAAGTAAAAAAAAAAATAGTACTTAACACAATTCTTTAAACCTTCCAAATGAAGTGCCCTTTTTCTTCATCCCATCACCAGAATGGCCTGAGGGATGCACCTACTCATGGTTCATCAGAGACCACCTCCTGAACACCTCTAAAATACTTGCCTTAGTTTAAAAAATGGGAAATGGATACAATTAAACAATTAACTTTAAAATGTACTGAATGCTGACTCCCCTGATAACAGCAAGTCAGCAACAGAGGAAGGAATAGAACTGAGGCAGCTCCTGGCTCTCAAAACACCTTTGCTGATCAGATTACCTTTCCCCTAAGTTACATGAACATGTGCTGTATCAGAGATTTAATGTGACTGTTGCTATAACCATCTTTTGGGAATTTTTTCAGCTTCAAGGTTGCTTCCTAATTAAAGCCACATCCTGGAAGTATGCGAGTCTGAACACACACTTGGTTTACAGAATTAGCTTGTGGCTTAACTAAGAACTACCGGGCTTTATTCCACTGTGAACTAATATAGAACAACAGATCAAATATGTAAGATTTCTCAGATTCAAAGCGCAGAATAAGAGCAATTATTTTTAAGCTGTACAAAGCTTGAGGAGAGAATCTGACTCTGTTATACACTAATATTTACAGTATTGTCAAAGGAGTGGGATTCAGAAGTTTCAAACCTTCACTCTGGGGTCCAATGCTGTACATACTGAATCCACGCACGCTTGTTGGTCCACCGAGGTAAAACCTAGTGGATACAGTCAAATTTAACTTAATGCTTCCTGTGAAAGGATGTATCTGAAAATACCTAGCCATACTTCTAACATTGTGTTTCAGAGTGAGGCGTAACTTTGTAACAGGTTTAGTAAAGTGCATTTAAAGAAATACAAGAAATTATATCTAAATCTAAATCCTGATGAATTTGGCAAACAATTCTAAACAAAGGGAAGTATTAAAAAACAAAATCAGTCTTCCATCACTTAGAAAGATCAAAACAGGAGGATCCATGGCAGTGAAGAATCAGAATACTGATTCTGGCTGTTGTATAACTCTGATACTGTAGTATTAATGCTATAGTCAAGATCTATCCCATATGAAGCTGACACTTTGTATCTATTATAAATAAATTTAAGACTAAATGGTTTTTGTTTGTGATCTTTAAACACGGGTGTTAAGAGGGCAAAACTGTCTATAAAGCCAATGTAGTTACAATATGGCTTTGCTTCTGAAACTACCTACGTTATCTATGCCTGAAACAGAATTTTGCAGATAGCACACACCATTTTGCAACCATAAATATTGACAGGCAGAGATACTACAGAGCAAATTATCAATTTATACTACACCAATACAAAAATCAAAACCAGAAAGCATGGCTTGAGTACTAACATGCAATTAAAGCTAACTAGAAACATTTTATTCTCATCAGAACCAGAACTTCTACTGTTTCTACTATAGAGTTTTCTTTCTACATTACATAGGTTGACTGAAAAAAATTAAGAAACATTTAAAAAACTTGCCTATCAGCTATACTGGATGGCTTGTCTCCAATAGGTACGAGCATTCCACCCCAAAGTGATGCTGAAAAAACCTTTGGAAAGAAAAAGTTGTTGTTTATTAACACATATTACTTAACTTCCCCTAAAACCAGCATTAAAATTAAAAAATTAAAATTAAAACCAGTAGTAAGATATCATTACTCAGTAACAGGCAGTGCTCCCATTGGTCTGTCAGAAAGTTACAGATGATCACAGTGTGTGTGGATATTATCAGACCATCAATAATGGTATTTTCAGGAAACTCTTGACCATTGCTGCCCTCTTTCTTTCACACAGTGCTAGATCTTGAAAAAGTCAATACAGCATTTTTGAACCAAGTGCTGCTTTCACAATAGCTAAAGGGAACACTCATCCAGCTCCTATTTTCTGATGAGCTTTCCTGTCTTGAAAGAAGACAACACTGCTGACATAAATTACTCCTGGCAATTTTAAATACATAGGAGGCTAAGTCCAGCAAATAACCACCAAAAATGTACAACTATTAGGTGTCTGTAAATTAGCCTTATAATTAAACCACCTTCTGCAATTCACTATATTGACATCAAAAACACACACAGCATTACTTCTTATCTATACAGTAATTCTTGGGAGCCAAAACACCACAATAAACACATTAATCATTTGCTTGCTGCCTGTGTACCAAGTAGAAGCACTACTGCCAGGAGGTGAGATCTACTATCAATACCCAGGCTGAAGGTGTTGAATAATGTCTCTAATTTTACAGCACGCTCCTGCTACGTGAGAGTCCCCAGGTGCCTCCCCTGCCATTTTCAGATGTGAACTCATCAGGCAGTGCACTCATGTCTGGTTAAACAACACTCAGCATATACAAATGCCAGCTGCACCCAAGTCTGCACCTGTTAACAATGGGTGACATAAAATTACATACACTGTGATTCACTTTCACTCACAATGTAAACATAGAAACATAGAAATGTCTGGGTTGGAAGGGACCTCTAGAAGTCATCTAGTCCAACCCCCCTGCTGAGAGCAGGGA
>JAAGNO010016303.1:0-12474 GCA_033439905.1 Ceryle rudis | reverse complement strand
GGCCTTTGTAAACAGGCCCTCTCCAGTCTCTTTATCAGCTCCCTTCAGGTACTGGAAGGTGGCTGTTAGGTCTCCCCAGAGACTCCTCTTCTCCAGGCTGAACAATCCCAACTCCCTCAACCTGTCCTCGTAGGAGAGGTGCTCCAGCCTCCCTTTTCTTTCACCACATGGAAGGTGCATATATAATGATGTAATAAGATAGGGATATAGCAAGTAGACTTAAAATGCCCTTCTGTGTTCGCCTCAATGGTCTAACCCAAGAAGTTCATTGCACTGAGTCACCTCAGAATAAAAGCATGAGACAGCAGAAAGACAGATCCTTACAGCATCAACTCAGTAGTATCTGCACTACAGAAGTAATTTGGAGTTTTTCAGTTATACTGTTAGCATAATGCTACCACTCTTCCAGTCTCCTAGAATCTCTTCTTTATTCCAGTACTTCTTAAAAAGCTATCAAGAGACAGAGATCTCAATGCTTTTTTGGTTTGAGTTGAGGTTTTGGGGTTTTTATTGTTTTTTTGGGGGGGTTTAGTTTATGGTTGGATTTTTAGTTTGTTGGGATGCAAATTTAACCTCTGATTTTTAAATCTTCGGAGTGGAAGCTGTTGTTTAATTCCCCATTCAACTATGAGATAAAAAACTTACTGCACCATCTCCTAACTATAAAGAATACAGACAGAAATACTTCTAGGACACACTGAAATTATTTCACTGAGTAACAAACAAACAAACAAAAAACACACAAAAAAACCCCAAACAAACAAACAAAAATACCCCACAAAACAACCCAAACCACTCTTTCCACCTAATACTAGGTGTATGCTGTTAAAGCTGCCTGAAAATTAAGATCTCTATGTTCTCATAAGAAGCTCAAGTTCACCGAGCACAAACTTGGGGTGGAGTTATCCCATGTCATTTCCTCTGAAGGAAATCTAGTTGGTACATACGAGAACTGCTCTGCCAACCAAACCAGAACTTAAAGTAATGATGATATAAGAATTTGCTTCAAAACCACACGGCGACTCCAAACCAAATTACTCATGTAGACACCACACCATACATCTGTGTTGTGTGCTGTCTACGCGCTGGCAGATTGCGGTCTCATATAAACCTCTCATGGTACCGTGCGTTTTCCTTACTGGAACTTAAATTCTTCATTGTGCACAAATGTAGTGCAAGCTTAGCATTGTAGTGAAATCAGTCTTCCCATTCTTTCCCAATAATTTTACATAAAATAAGTAATTATATGCTATGATACCAAAATTAGCAGTTGTATATTCATATTTTACAAATTACATAATGACAAGAAAAAACTAAACCAAGATTAGTCAGAATATTCATAACCAGGTGAAGGAGGCAGAACAAAGACTGTAATTAAGTTTCTGAAAAAAATCACTCCTAAGAAAGATCACAAAGAACAGCCACACCCAACATTACTTCTGAAAGGAAAACAGTTCATATGGCTAACTCAAACAAGTTGTTCTTTCCAAAATGCCCACTTCTCAAGTGACTGTACGTGGCAGGGATATCAGATTAAAAATAAGAAGGATTAAAGAAGTATTATAAGAAGGATTTTTAAAAAAGCCATATAAATATATCTATACCATCCATCTTTCACTTCCTTGATCTTTTTCTAATCCATGGTGAAAAAGCATAAAGACACAGGTTCAATAATCTCATTTGTTAACTCAGATTATAAAGTATCTTTAAAAAATTACCAAATCCCAGATAAGTTGCTTATTCAATTGAAATTCAAAATCTTCTTTTAGAAAGCTCACATCTCCACCTGTATAGCCAGCCAACTCCTGCAAAGACATAAGTTTATGAAAGTTATAACAGATACGTGTTTCTTCCCTTTAAAAGTTCATCCTGTCTGCCATCAGCATGTGCAGTGTTTTCTGTACAAGCAACACAGACACACTGCTATGGAGAGATAACTGAATTTTGACCAACCATGCATGACCCTCAGAACAATGAGCTGCATTTTTCTCCTCCAAATATGAATCCAAGATACTGCTTTTGAAGCCATTTTGTAAATGATGGCAAAACAGAATGGAGTTGGAAAAATCAGCACCTGAAATCAAAGCTCTTACTGTATTTACGTAGACCTGAGAACATTTCATATGTACTAAAGCAGGGCTGATGAACCAGCCAGCCAGTTGCATTACACCAGTTCTAGTTGAAAATAATGCTGAATTATAACCACCTTTCTCACTCAAACAGAACAGTCCACTGCTGCTTATAGGAAGACTAATACTTCTAGTTCCAGTGACATTTCAAAGCACCCTGCTTCTAAAGCATTGCAGAAGTTAATGCTTTTGAAGTATTAACCCAGAGAGCAGAAAAGCCAGCTTTTCTAAAAGCTCTGAAAACCATTTTCTGTGTCAAAATGATATACATGCATAGCCCCTTAAGAGGTCTTTCATTTCTGATTCTAAGATCTACAAACTTTATAAGCAGCAACAGGACCCCTGTGTGCTGGTGTTACATTACAGTGTTAGAAAACAATACCTACTGTGAAGTGTAGAGTAAATGCTGTCAGGGATAATGCACCTCAGCCAATAACAAACCATGCTAATGGTGAGATAAAATGGCTGTGCTGTTTGACCAACAGTATACAAATGAAAATTTGCCACCATAAAAAAGGTTTAATGATTTTAAAGGCAGAGACTGTAAAAATAAAGAGTAAATACTGACCACTACTGTCTCCTAGTCAATTTACAATTAGCTTCTCACTTCAGACCTTTTTAACATGAACATCAATGAGATAAATTAAGACTAAGACACAGATAAGTTCCAATAAGTGATATAAGTGATGTAAGTGATATAAGTGATAAGTGATTTAATACTACCTGATTAATTTTTAGCAAAGCACCTCGTCTTGGCAATATTGAAGAGTTCCGTGAATCAATTACCATAGCATGCTGAATAAAAAAGAAAAAAAAAAAAAACCAAAACAATTAGGTTTAGGTTCTTGTATCTGTTGAGATTATTATTCACAAATAATGGAAGCCAGCCACTGTTCCAGCTAAGGCTAGAGTAGATCCATGGATTTGGGAACAATGTACCTAAATACTAACTTTGTTCTGACTTCAGAAGCCACATCAAATATATTTATTTAATTTTCAGTTTTAAGTTTTGGTTTTTTATTTAATACCTTTTGGCCACGCTACACATCAGAAACATAGCAGCAACAGTCCCCCAGCGTAAATCACCAATTCTGTGGCAGTAACCTGCAAATAGTTATCTCCTACAATTTGTAAGCAACAAGTGAACAAAAAACCAGTACAGGAAATAATATTCAGAAAGCACGTGTCAACTGTAGGATGAGGAAATTTACTGATCCTGTCTTCTGCAAAGCAAGGCAGTTCTGTGAACAGAGATGGCAGATGACATGGAGAAAGAACAAGCCAGCCTAAGCAACAGTCAAAATGCAACAGTCAACTATGAAAATACATTTTCTATTTGCACCTCCTGGACAACCCTGTGCGAATGAACAAATGCAGCAGAAGATGTTTTAAGTACAACATGCTACCTACTAAGACAAAAAACTCCTTTGGTATCATTCCCAGTTATTAAATGACTCAAAATAATGTGTTTTTAAAAATTATCAGAAAAAAAAGCCTTACAGAGAGAGAAGATTTAAGAGAGTGTCCACTTTCTTCTCGAACAGAAAAGGATGCTGTTCTGGCAAGGCAGCCAAGTTCTCTCCACACACCCTCCCACTTCAGCGTGTGATTGGTCTTCCAGATGGGAAACTACAAATAAAGAATTAAATAAGAGATGAATTTTTTTTTTTTTGGCTATAAAATTAAACTTTACTTTTCCCTGAAAAATCTCTCTCTCTGAAGTTTATTTATACATGTGGATGTTTTTTCTTTCCAAACTTCTTGGATCAGAGAGAAACCCTTTTTCATTTCAGAGTAATGCTAATTCTGCTTCAGCCAAGAGTTTCTTCAAGTAGGTTCACACTACTTAATCCATCCCAAATGAAAAATATCTTGAACTGGACCAATACAGTGAGGTAGGCAACCAGCTGCTTCTCTGAAATGAGACCCTAAGCATTAAAAACGTTGAGAGAAAACACAATGGTATTTTCATATGGCCAAAATAGGATTGAATTCTAAGAAGACTAATCTGTCATTTTAAAATTGTTGACCTCTTTTAAGTAATGACAAGTTAGCCCTATGCAAAAGTGGTTTTGCAAAAGCCAGTTATGACCTGTATTAAACGGACGTGAAGCACGTGTTCCACAAATGCTTCTGATACACTTACATTAAATTCTGTTGATATTCCTCTATCAGTTTCACGAAGAGAGCTCCAAGGGAACTGCCCAGTTACTTTATACATGTTAACTGAAAAACTGAAACACGGTATTACTGGCAGGTCTGAAAGTGAAACTGCTTAAGTAGGTGGAGTTTTACATTATCACAAAAAGTTAAGAAACCAGTTCTGCTATATTATTAACAGACCCTCGGAAAAGGAATAAATTTAATTAATTAAGGAATAAACTTAATTAAGGAATTAATCTAATCAATTAATTTAATAAACTAATGAACAAATTTAATTAAGGAATTCATTTAATTTAACTCAATGGAAGATCTTATTGGTTTATATTACTTCACTAAAAATAGAAGTACTCAAAAATGCATCCCCTACTTTCTTTCAAAGTTTCCAGGCTGTGGTTTGAAGAATGACAGGCCGTATGAAGTTTCCTTTGTTCCGTAGGAGAACTGGAAAGTTACCTTTTCTGCACGTCCAAAGAGATTTGGGAACTTGAGCCCCAGTACCTACAGAAAATTTTAAATAAAACAAAAAAAAGAAAAAAAAAATACACAAAGAAAAAACAACTCAAAACCAATCAAACAAACCCAAAAGCGAACCAAAACCACCTCACAACATTTCATATAGTTTGTTTGTATAGCATATCTACCACGAGAAAGAGAAATGAAGACATTAAAAACAGTTGAATGCTTTTTAAGTTCCATTTCTTTTTGTACTGGCAGCAAAAATCACCACAATAGCACAAGTTACAGTTAATAATCCAATTTTTATTGCTGTCCAGCAGCTTCTGACTTTACCTGCATCCTCACAGCAGCCTCAAAGCTTAGCAGATTAAGTCTTTGGCCTAATAAGCAGCTGCTCTGCAATTGCAGTTTCCAGCTGAACCTCAGGAAATCTACCTGGCAGGCAGGGTTTGTGGGTACCACAGCCACAGGGCAATAATAAACTACGGATAAATACAGACCCCTCCCCTGTAATTTTGGTTGGAGTAAGGAGATGCTTTTGCAGCCAGTCCTGTCAGCAGTACAACACCCTGTTTACAATTGTCCAGAAGCTACATAAACACTTTTGCCTGTGCTGACACAAATTCCTTGTATCCCTTGGGCAGCTCTTGGCCCTTTGGTGGAAGTGATGGAGCAGGTTGCCTCCAATCACAGATGCTACCAGGACTGTTCTATTGTTCTATGATCCATTTTAAAAGCAGGTAAAAAAAAGCTACAAAATCCTGACTGCTATTGGAACAGTGCTAGTCTAACAGCTACTGGAAGCAAATCAATCACCTGAGCTTTGTGATGATGGCTGCTATGCAATTATCCAACTAACCAGAAAGGGCTATGAGTATGAAACATTAGACCTAGAGGCTTCAGATGAATTGAAGGGATTAGAATAAATGTCAAGTCTGTTAAACTATTAAGGAAACACGATCTCCGCTGCCAATACCAGTGTATATGAGTCATGCTTTTATCTCATTCAAATATTTTACTTCTCTGTAATAAATTAAAATCAAATAGAGGGGGAAGTGGAGTACAAAAAGAGAAACCAAAGTAGCTTTTAGACTATTTTCAGAAGCACTAGAACCAACAGGTAGGTTTCATTCAGGCCATGACACCCTAGCCATTGCTCTTAGCAGCGGAGCTACATAAGCAGCTCTCAACTAAATTCCTGTTCTCCCTGCAATTGCAAAACATCACCTGAGTCAAGCAACATCTTATCCAGGTTAAAAATAACCCTAACAAGAAAAGGATGAATCCCTTAATCTGGCTTATCTACCGGCACCAGTCACAGCTGGGCTGTGCACATGAGAAGTCAAAATGAGCGCACAAATGAGCACCTGAAAGCACAACCTACATATGCCGCTAGCTCTTCTGTTAAAAGAGCATTAACAGAACAACAGTACAGCTGCTACTTTTTGTGTCAATATTTTTCAAACAAGATTTTAATTTGGTGCATCCTTAATTGAATCAAATATAAAATGAGTTCACCAGTTTCTACGCCTCTGGAAAACCTTGCATTTTGCAGCCCAAAATAACTGCTACTGGGCTAAGATAGAAACTGTTCTTGTTTTTCACTAAGTCAAATATAAAGCCTTCTGACTGAGAAGAACTTTAAATAGATCTTATAGAAGCTAAATGCCAAACTCCTTACTAATCTCCCCAGTAGATAAAGTGTCTTAAATATCACCAAGAAAAAAATGTCATTTTAAGAATTAAAGAATGAACATGCTGAGTTGGAAGCTACAGCATTCTTCCCTGCCTCACAACAGGTTTTTGCTGAATGAAAGCCTGACTACTGCAAAGACTCTTTAGAGACAAAGGTCTGGCAAAGCCATAGCAAAGCTGGATCATGAAAATAATTTGGATTGGATCACCAAATTCCTTGAAACATGAAAATAAGAGGAATATCAAAAGGAATTAATAATCATGTTAAACAATCCATACCATACTGCCTTCATTGTTGCCGACCATAGTGTTATAGCTTCCAGTAAGTCTTCTCAATTCTGTTACCTCAAAGATTACATCTAAACCATTTGGAAGTGCATCATCTCCTATAAAAACAAACAAACATATGTAATCTCTAAAGACCTATATAAAAAATGCAGACAGAAGATGACTTGAAGTATTTGTAAACTAGTTGAATTAAATGGTAATAGAAGTCCACATTACAAAGAAGAAGGGGTCAAGGAAAAGATGAGTTCAGAATTTGGTTCAATCATAGCATGACCAGCTTTAATCATCAACATGTTAGTTTCATTATGAACTGGTAACCTTTGTTTGCTACATACTCACTAAAACTAAAGATGTATGCAAATCCTCACATTAGAACAAACAGAAACTAAAGTGATCCAGACATGGCAAGAGCAACACTGTCACTAGGGCAGAGCTCCCAGCGCTCTGCAGGCAAGTGCTAAACAACAGAAACTACCCAGTTCCCTCTGGGCTCTGGCTACGGCAGCTGTTCCAAAACAAGGGTACCCAATTCTGCTTGAAGCAAATGGGACAGCTTCCCACCACAGCAACCTGGGGGACTACACTGCGCTTCCTTCTCAATAACATGAGTTTCCTCTGCTGAATAGAACGGCAACGAGATTGAAAACAGCAACCATAAGCCTGGGAATGCTGAATTGAGCCTTCCTGTGAAACCTGCATGCATTCAGCTGCCCCATATATCATCTAAGCAGATTTCTGATCACAAGCACCAATACAATTACTAGGATTTCCTTAAGCACCAAGGATGTGCTGGTACAATGTCAGGTATGTGATGTGCATGAAAGTGTAGGACGCATTTTCAAAATTTTCTTCAAGTGTCCCGCTGAAACTTTGGGTTAAGGGATCTACATTGTAATTATTTTAGTGCTGGAAATTCACTCATGTTCACATGTATACAAGTAATTTTTATATACACATGCACATTTTTACAGACACAAGCAAATACATCTTCATAAGGATAATGGATGTAGACACATATTTGTATAGATTGCACATCAACATGTATATGTAAAATATACAAAGGTATATGAGAGAGGAGGTTATATACACAAAATTGTCAAACCTATTATACAGGGAAATATACATTATAGGTAGGCATGTGTCTATAAGCATATGAGAAAAAAGGTGAGGATTGATGAGGCAATACATACCTTGACAGGTATCAATCAGAACCTCTACCTGCCTAAAAATTCCCAGACGAAGCAACTTTTCACGAGCTTCATGTGATTTTCTCATCACCTACAGGATGAGATAAGTAGCTCAGCCACAGAATCAGAGAATCATAGAATATTTTAGGTTGGAAGAGATCTCCAAAAATCACCTAGTCCATTTGACTCTTTCAGGTTACCAAAAAAATAATTAGGATAAAATAATTAAAATGCAGCTAAGTCATATAATATTCACCCATTTTGTATACTAAAACACATTTATGTGCCTTCAAAACAGATCACAAACTCTTCAACACTTGAATCTGTAAAGAAATAAATCTAGAGTATCCAGTTCAATTCCTACCCTTTGATAGTTTGCTTTCTGGTTGTTATAATACTTAAATCAATTATTCAAGTAGGTTTCAGTACTTAATTCTTACATAACTACTCACAGGTCTACACCAGTTACTTTTGGGAAAACCCCCAAACACTCTTATCTGTTTAAATTTAGACCTATTTTAATTGCCAGTCATACTCCAGAAGGATCACCACCTAGACGTGCCAGGACATACAGCCTAACTCACACTTTGATCCACAATGCAGAGCAGCATCAGTTACCTGCGCTGAGATCCAATAATTTCTCTTCCGCAAATTAAGTGAAAGCATCACCTACGCAGTTAGCGATTCTCAAATGGGAAGAGTGAAGCTGAAAAAAATTTCTGAGAGAACTCTTTGCCATCTCACAACAACTCTTGAGCTGAATACATCAGAAAACACATTATCTGCCAGTATTTCATATCTAAGTTTGGCTTCCATATCACAAGATCATAAGCATCACTAAACTCAACAAAGTTGCCTCATGTCTGAAGGGAGTAACCCGAAGTAGGAAGACAGAAAATCATAACTTGAATTTTTAAACAGTAGGCTTGATATTCACTACAGTACTTACATCAATGAGATTTTTAGCCTTAAAAACATCAGAGATTTCATACATGATAATGTCATCTTTGGTCCTTCCAAGTCCATCAAAGTGCACATGCTGAACCACCACCTAAACAGAACATATGTTCAAACACAAATACTGTATTTGCATCCAATAACAAGTATCAGAATCATCAATGCAGAAAAAAAGATTGTCATCCAAGTGAAAAATCCTGAAGATTCCTAGGCTAATTACCTACATTAACCTACATTATCAGAAATCAGTGCTATCTACAAGTGTGGAAAGTGGTTCCCTTAACATGAAAATTGAAGAAAGAAGAACTCTTTAACACCAAAGCTAATACTGCTTGAAGTAGAAGTGACAGTAACAGACTGTAGCTGCTGGGATTTTAGTTTTAAGTGTTGTATGGACACTGCAGAACTCACTCTGAGATATTAAACATGTCAGACAAAACACATAGCTAGCTGTAGTTAGCTCGCATCACCTGTATATAAGCAAAGAGTTGAAAGAAAAAACAAACCAACCTACAAGTCATAAATAATTAAACTCTTAAAATGATTGCCACCACTCGAGCACTGTGGTTTAAGATGCACATTAAGATCATTAGCATTATGGGGGTTTCTTAAAATCATTCATAATTTTTTATAATCATCTGAAATAATTTTATCTTAAAAATCACAACACACTCCAGGTTAGCAGGCACAAATGGATGACAGTGATTGCATTTTCCTTACTTTCTCAGCCCTTTCAGTGTATTATAATTTTGGGGGTAAGTAAAAAACAAACCATCTGGAAATGCTTTGTGTATTTGCATGTAATAAAATATGGGAGTAAGAGCAACCCATAATTACTGCAGCTTGCTTAAAAAAAACCCCACTATCAGAATATACACATAATGAACTAAATAAAATCTACATTATTACCAAGCTTCTAGTGAGGATGACTGAATAGCATAAAGGAAAGGAAAATTTTAATAAAAACTAAGGTATGCATGATATCTTACCACTCTAGCATGGCTAAATATACTACAGGTCAAAACAGACATGCCCTTACATGTGAAATATTAAATAAATTTAAAAAATTACCATCCTCTGCTGAAGTTAGTATTTCTCTTAGCAATGTCATTTACAGGGTGACACTTTACCCTAACCTCTAGCAGATTAGGGCCAGTTGCTCAGTTTGCTCCTAAGCAGAGTTGCAGAAGCAGTAATCTCTTAAGAGAGGGGAAAATAGCATCTGGAAACTGAGGTCTATCAGTTCAATGCTGAATTTTAATAATAACTCCTGTGGTAGGGAAAAAAAAGAGAACAGAAACTAGACAACATCAGATTAAATTCACAGTACTAAATTTAATAGTTTCACATCTCAAACCATAGTATAGAAAGTTTCCTTAAGAAAAACAAGGAAGCAAGAGTGCCAAGACATTTCTCTTAAGGAAAAAAAATCTGGCTGTTGTTCAGTTACTTACATCTTTGTTTTCAAGAATTTCCTGCTTGGCCTCAGGTTCAACTTCAACCAGTTCAGCTTCCTCTCCCAAGGCACCGAAGTCTGGCCCACCCATTGGAAGAGGCTCCAAACTCTGAAAGCATGGAAGAGAAGTGCATTTAATATGGTATGTAGATTTGGGATTTCTGCCTTTTACAAAGGAAAAAAATTATGGTTCCTGACCCTGTGCTCATCAGATGCTAAGGGTAAAAAGAGCAAAAGAGAAGAATAAAATAAGGGGAATTATCCCTCATTTGTTACCCATCTGATTGATGGAATTTTTAATGAGAGCTGAATAGCTTCCATGTTGAATGATTTCTCAAAAATAACCTTATTGTTAAGGCATGTTTCCTGAATTTCTCCTATGAATTCTACCTTTAAAAAAAAAAAAAAAATCAGGGTGTAACTTCTCAGTTTGGGTTTCTGGGAGGGAGAGGAGTGTGAATGTTGAACAACATGTTATTTTGCTTCGCATATATTTATATGCTTTGACATTTTAGTATTTCTTTTAAAAGTAACCTTCCAAGTAATGCTCAAGAATGTCAGGCACTATCCATCAGAGATGAACATTTTCATCAAAATCCTTTCCAGCACAGCATGGCTTTAATTACTATCCTGAAAGAGTGCTAAAATAAGATTTACCAGAAGGTAACAGATTCAAGCATGGTGAATCGAGGGTTACCTGCAAAAGCAGAGGTCAGGATTGGATAAGTCAGTAAATCTACTTTTGGTCTTAAGATGCTAATACTGTATTTGCTGCATTATTTAAGGATAGCTATTGTGCTGGAATAGTAAATTGCTGTTACATATCAGAATCAAGTTAAATAAAGACAGAATCCTCTCATTCTTAGTAACTTTCAGGCAAGCAAGTAACATAACACAATGCAATCACACAATACTGTATATCAGTTTATACTACAGATGGATAAAAAAAACCAAGAATACAAAAAAAAATCAACAACCAATGTCACAAACAAAAAACAACCACACACACACACAAAACCCAAACACAAAGCCACACACACACAAAAAAAACCCCAAAATTAAATTGCTCCTGGCAATTAAATACACTGGAGCCTTAACAGCCCCCTGCAGCTCTTCCTTAGTATAATTAAACACTATAGAAAAGCCTCTGGTTTTCATCAGGCTCACAGAAAAACAGGTATTCTACCTGGGATTTTGAGGAATCATCCGGACTATTCTTAGCTCAGAAATAAGCTGGTCACTCAGTAATCATACCTGAATTATCTATATCACGGTTTTAAACATCCCTACACAAGCTCCCCACGGGTGTTTTAAGGGAAAGGAAGCTGAAGCTAAATTCACAAGGTATTTCACCAAACTGACATAACATACACTCTGTGATTCCCTTGTTTTACAGTCAACAGCACCACCAATGTTTCCCACTTTGCAGAGACATCTTACAGACTTTCTCATAACCCGTCTTGACCAGCTCCTGCGCCTTTCCATAAAGCAGACTGCTCAAGAGGGGACCACTTATCT
The DNA here is from genome assembly GCA_033439905.1 of Ceryle rudis. NCBI lineage: Eukaryota > Metazoa > Chordata > Aves > Coraciiformes > Cerylidae > Ceryle > Ceryle rudis. Next base: position 625 of record JAAGNO010016303.1, on the reverse strand, counting down.
CAGCCTGAGAGATGCAGTTCCAATCTCTCCCTAAGGCACAGAGAGTTCACTGCTTTCCTAAAGTATTTCAGAGCCTACACACCCTTACTATTTGAAATTGTTTTCTGACTGTTAAGACACACACTTTTTTTCCTGTTAGCATTACAGACACTACTTCTCCTACCAAAACAAACACTTGAATCTTTACCTTCCCTCTTTAAGCAATGGTGTATGGATTTGGAGAGTTAAGCTTTTTGTTTGTAAGCATTCAGGGATGCTAGACAGAACAGATCTCTTTAAGCACTACTGCTGTTTACGGTGAAGTGCAAACCTACAACCTCCATTTCTGACCATGCGAGCTGCAGCCGTGGGGTAGCTTCTCTTTACCTCATGGTTTGGGGGGTTTCAGTTTGTTGTTGGGTTTTTTTTTTTGTGGGTTTTTTGTTTGTTTGGGGGGTTTTGTTGTTTCTTTTGTCTTTTGTTTTTCGTTTTTGTTTTGATTGTTTTGTTTTCTCTTTTTTCTTTTTTTTATTCCTTTCATGTTTTCATTTACACGATTGGCTCTTGCCGGCAGCCCCGCGGCAAGGTCAACCACGAAGGCCGAACGGAGGAAGGGAAGGGAAGGGAAGGGAAGGGAAGGGCAGGG
>JAAGNO010016302.1:5649-17829 GCA_033439905.1 Ceryle rudis | reverse complement strand
GCCGGAGCCTGGGGGATCGGGCCAGAGGACGGCTGTACCTCGGCGAGTGGCCGGAGCCGCCTTTCCCGGGGAAAGGGAAGAGAAAGGGTTGTGCGTGCTGGCGGCACTCGGGCCACGGCGGGCGCCGTGAGGCCCAGGCCGCAAGTCCAGAGGCCTGTCCTGGGGGAGGGAGCGTGAGGCGCTTTACTTAGCCCGGAGGTATTTGGGAATTTACGCAGCACCACGAGCTTCGTTCTTGGAGACTGCGCGTTTCTCCTCTGTACCTCTGGGATGACATGTGTGAATCAGTTACTGCTGTAATATCCCACTCCCTTCTCCAGGTGTCATTAACACAATCTCCAAGTTAGCCAAGACCTGCACCCTGCGCCTTACAGTCAGCAAGCTGTATTTCATCCTCTCCAATAAAGTTACAAATGGAGGCGTCAGTATGTGGTGTGAACTGTGTCAGGTAAGCCCAGGGAAGCTCAACAACAACTTGGCATTGAGAACTAGAGCAAGCAGTTGGATCTGGTGTACAAGGCTGTTCTTGTACGTGTAGCCCTTACCTGAGATGTGCCAGGTCTCTCAAGGCCTGTCTGGTAACTGAGGATGAGGTCTTTTGCAGGATTTCTTTTTTGTTGCAGAAACTTGGTGTTTCTAGCTAGACATCCCCTTTACCTTGGTTCTTACTTCAGTGTAAAGCTTCAGTGTGTGCTGGCCCACAAGAGCTTGCTCAAAACTGAAGACATGAAAGTGTAGCTCACATCATACCCCTTGTCAGACTGATAGGTGTTAGGGGAGGATCTGGAATGAACAAGTTTAATCTGAAGCAATGAGCCTTCATGCTTTAGTAGCCTATCTCGATTCCTACAGGTGATGCCAGGCAGTAGAAAGCTTGTAAACATGCAGTTCTAAGGTTAAGGGCTGATAGGTAAAACTTGACCATCTGTCTTTTTTTTTTTTTTTTTTAATTCACCTTATTTTCCATTTTTCAAAAATTGTAGGAGAATTTCTTCGATGAATTTCAGATGGAAGGAGTAGCTGTAGAGCACAATGAAATCTATTTGGAGTTGGTGCCTGAAAACCTGTCGAGAGCATTAAAAACTGCCCTGAGTGCTAAGGCAGTGAAGATCAAGTTGACTAACAAACACTGTCCATGTCTCAGAGTTGGTGTGGAGCTAGTAAGTGCGACCATGCTTTTATCTTCATTAGTAAGAAAATGTTTTAAAAATCAAGTGCTTTTCCTAAGGTCAAGTAGAAGTTTTAATAGTGTTGGGTGTAATTCTAGAAAACTAAATAAAGAAAAATAATGCCATTTTCCATTTCACTAGCCTTTCTGGCCACACAGAACAAGCTTTGTATTTTCCAAAAGGCAAGGAAGAGATGGTTAAAGGATGGAAGCTCTGTGATTGATACCTCTTTTTCTAATGTCTAGTTTTCTCCATTCCTTCATTCTCTGAATCTTCTGTGGAAAAGAGACAGAGATCTACTGGAATGAGTCCAACGGAGAGCTATAAGGATGATTAAGGGACTTGAGCATCTCTTCTGTGAAGAAAAACTGAGGGAACTGGGGCTGTTTAGTCTTGAGAGGGGAAGACTGAGAGGGTACCTTATTAATGCCTATAAATATCTGAAGGGTGGGTGTCAAATGGAAGGAGCCAATCTCTTTTCTGTAGTGCCTGGCAATAGGACAAGGAACAATGGGTTGTTCTTTGCTGTGAGGGTTACGAAGCACTGGAACAGGCTGCCCAGAGAGGTTGTGGAGTCACCTTCTCTAGAGACTTTCAAAACCCCTCTGGATGCGTTCCTGTGCACCATGCCCTAGCTGATCCTGCTTTGGCAGGGGGGGTTGGACTTGATGATCTCTAGAGGTCCCTTCCAACCCTTAACATTCTATGATTATTGCCATCTCAATAATTGAACCCATTAGGTGAAGGAGTTTGGCTCTTTGTTTTACTTTTGATTATCCTGCTATTCCATTTTGAACTGCTGTCTTCCAAGTATTTTTGTTGTTGTTGTTAACACTGCTAATTCACCTCTTCAGCTCTAAGGATAGCTTATACATAATAATGACTGATACCTCACAACCTCTTCCTTATTCAAAACAAAAGTCTGCTTGATAGCAGACTGATAGAAACCTATGGAAAACTGGAACTGAGTGTCTGGGGCACTCAGTATTTCCCAGAGTAGGTCTGAAAAATCTGAATTTGGAATTCAAGTCCTGTTTTTAACTTCAAGAGTATCCTCTTCTCCCTCAAGCCGTCCTTATCAAGCAGCAGTAGGATTGTGACACATGACATTCCTGTGGGGGTTATTCCGAGAAGATTATGGAATGACTTCAGAGAGCCCAGTGTGCCAGAGTTTGATGTAAGCTTCTGTTTTTATATTCCTTAAAGAAAGTGGAGGTTGCAGGTCTGGTTGAAAGTGGAGGTTGCTGTTGCTGTGGAGTATACTACCAGTGAGTCTTGGAGAGGAGGTGAAAGAGAGAATGCTGGAGGCTAGAGGTTTGGAGAGGGATGGAACATGGCTTCCATTTTGACAGGAGAGTCCAGAACCTGGAAAAACAGAGCAGGTGGTTAGCAGTCATTGCTGTGATATTCAGAGTAGAGGAAGGGATGAGCAAAGAATTTGCTTGACTTTAGGCAGGAACACCTCCAAACCACACAGGTTTAGAGTATTTCAGATGTTTAGGTAGTACGTGGCCCAAATAATTGTTCTTTCTGAAATTCATGGCCTACCTAGCAGAGTTATATATATATATATATGTTTACCCTTAATTTTTAATATCCTCTCTGCATCATTTTTGACTTTTAGCAGAGTTGAAAGGAAAAGTCTTTGTGCAGATGTGCTCCTATTTGAGGTCACAGATGTCCGTTACCCCTTATAGCTAAAAGTACTTAAACTCTGAAGACTTAAGACTCAGTAGAAACTTGATATATTTTGTTCAGGTTTACATTCATGTAATTCCAGAAACTATTACAGTATCACGGGAATTGCGTTCTTTCCTTTTTGGACGTAGTAACAATTAACTGCTCAGTAGCACAAATGTGGGTTCATGTGAGAATCTGATCTGCAAAAACCTGTCCCTGGTTTATTTTGAACTCAGACTTGGGATAGTATGTCTGAAACAATTTCTAGAGCAATGGCCTGTCGGTAAAATGGGAGAGTATTCCCTGTTCCCGAGTCATTTGCTGATTTCAGTTATATATTGTGCTCCTTGCACTTAGTAGATAACAAAGTCAAAAATAAGACAGAATTGAAGGGAGAAATAAATGCATCACATCCCCATCACCCATGAAATATTTGTGTGAATGCAGTTCTTGTATCTCTTTCTAGGTCAGTATTTACCTACCAGTGCTGAAAACAATGAAGAGTGTGGTGGAAAGAATGAAGAATCTGAGCAATTCCATTGTAAGTTGAGGCACTTCAGGCACATGTCCTACATACCTTATTTTATCTTGGATATAGTGTGTTTCCCTGTTGCTCAAAATGGTGCCTCTGTGTTCCATATAATTTTGGGATGGGTCAGACATTGAACTAAAGGGCATCTGAAGAGTGTGTAAGGGCTGAAGAGAATGATAGGATTTCTGTTAGGATTTACAGTGATGAGTTCATTCTGGGCTTCCCAGAAAGTGGTGCTCTTTGTACCGAATCCTTGGAAGAACATGGCATTGTGTTGCTATGAGCCACTCTTTAGAGTTGGTGAGAAATTGTGTTCTTCAGGTAGCTAGCTGGAGACTTTACAGGTGATTACATTAATGAAATGTCTGTTGAGTGTTGTGTTAGGTGTCTGTATGAATGAATGAATTTTTGGTAAACTTGAGATAGGATTTAAAGGAAATAGCTCTTGGATGTCAGTTTGTGCATTAGACTCTGACATGGTGAGTTTCCAGTCCACCCTGGGTTTCTGTAGTGCCGGTGGGCCTTCCATTAAAAGAAGCCCTGTACAGCTGGCCAGAAAAGGGGTTTGGATTTTTTTTAGTTGCTGCTCACAGAATTGACTGACATGAAAGTAAGTAATAATAGAGCTTTGGAATAGTTTTGTTTTGGGGCTGTTTGTACCAGTTTTGATAAATGGGAAATTTCTCTAAATTGTCACAACTAGATATTTGTGCTACATGCATCCTGGTGGTAAAAGTGGTCAAGAACAGTGCTGCAAAAAGAGCTTAGAAGCTCTTTCAGATAGTACTTGGCCATTGTTTGAGACCGTTCATCTGTGGGCATCTCCCATTCTGTAGAAGATTGTGGTTGTGATATGAGCCGCTTTTAAAATTACTGAGAATTCTTCTAATCACAGAAATTAAGTGCTTAGATGTGCTTTAGGAATGCTCTGATCTACTTTGGATTTGTGTAAGAGCATATATAGTTTCTTTCTAGTTTGACAGTTTGTCAGGATGGAATTTGAAAGCTTTCAGCACTTTCCCAGGATTTCTAGGAGTTTGAGTCCTGCTTGCATTGCTGCAGATGTTGTCTGGTTTTAAGTCTTGGAAAGCACCACTGCAACTGCAGGTCAGCTCTTGGTACATCCCATTTTCTGTTTATGTCTTATCAACTGTATAGATGCATTTCTGTTTATTGAAAAACTGAATGGAAATGCAGGAAACCTTGCATTTCTTCAGCTTCAGTCACTTCTAAAGCCTTTTCCTGAACATGAACTTCCCAAAAACAATACTTGTCCTAAAAATATTGAAGAGCAATTTAATTTCTTTTCATAATTTCAGGGAGGTTTGTGTAGGATGATTCACAGAGGAATGATGAGAGGCATTTTGTAGCTGAATTTTCAAATGATCAAACCATACTCAAAAAGTACAGTTGAGCTGTGAAGGCACTGAACTGCTTCTGAAAACTTGTATTTGAACAAAGCTGTACTTTATGCTTCTGTAATTCTGCAGTGCTGAAGTGGCTTGTCTAAAATTGTGATTGATTGTATTGCAGGTGATTGAAGCAAATTTGAGTGGAGAAATGAACTTGAAAATAGAAAATGACTTAGTATCTGTAACAACACAGTTTAAAGACTTGGGAAATCCTCCCTGGGGTAAGTGTTCCTGTTTGTTGCCTCTTCTGTGTGTCTGATCTCATTACTTAACTGTGATGTTGATAACATTACTTACCATCTGTTAGTCCTTATAAAATAGCATCAAGTGCTTTGAAGTCTTCAGATGAAACCTTGAAAAGTGGCCAATCCCTGTTTCATGTTTGTGGAGGGAATCTTCCAGTATTCTTAATGACTTTGTAGGGAAACCAGGCTGTCTATTCCTTCTACTGCTGTTTCTGAAAAAACGTGTACCAGCTGTACAGTGTATAGGATTTGAAACTCCTTCTGATGTTTTCTCTGTTTTGTTCTTATACTTTTAGCATCAGAGGATGAATGTCACAGTTCTGCTCAAGGCAGAGATTTGGAAAGCATGGCTGAGGCACGCATAGATATCAGGAAGCTACAGCAGTTGCTTGCTGGACAGCAGGTCAATCCCACAAAAGCATTGTGCAGTAAGTTCAACAGCTCTGCTTGCAAACTCCAGTTAAGGAGGGATGTTTGCCATACTTGTATTCCAGCAGAACAGTATATATTCTGTTTTGTCTGTTTGAAACTTGACTATTTTTACTGTACCTGAAGACTTTGAATATTTCTGGTTTTAGGCAGTAGGCATTTGGGGAAGAAAAAAAAAAATAAAAAAAAAAGCCATGCCCTTTTATAAGTATCAAGTTAAATACTGAGACTGACTAATTAGGAGTGTCTTCTTTTCTTGGCTTTGAAGTTATTATTTTGAAGTATTATTTTCTTGAAAGTGTTAAAAGCCTCTAGTTTCTAGCAGAGAAACTAGGATTTACTGACACTTTTGTATTGGGTTTTGTCCTGGGTTCGGCTAGGATAGGGTTAACTCCTCAACTAGAGAGCCAGAAGGGTGATCAGCAAAACTCACTCACTCTTTGACAGTCCTGTATGGCCAGTGCAAAAGTCTAGTGGAGAATGGAGACTAACATTGCACTACCATGGCCTGAATGAAGTAACACCGCTACTGTGCTAGACATTCTAGAGCTTCAGTACAAACTGGAGTCGAAGGCAGCCAAGTGGTATGCCATGATTGATAGTGATAATGCATTTTTCTCTATCCCTGTAGTACCAGAGTGCAGGCCACATTTTGCTTTTACTTGGAAAGGCATCCAGTACACCTGGAATCAGCTGCCCCAGGGGTGGAAACACAGCCCTACTATTTGCCATGGACTGATTCAGACTGCCCCAGAGAAAGGTGGAGCTTCGGAACACCTGCAGTACATTGACAATGTCGTCATGGGGGGTGACAGCTGCAGAATTTTTCAAGAAAGGGAAGAAAATAACTGAAAACCTTCTGAAGGCCGAACTTGCTATAGAACAAAGTAAAGTTAAAGGACCTGCATGAGAGATTCAGTTCTTAAGAATAAAATGGCAAGACGGACATCACCAGATCCCACAGTGTATGATAAACAAGATAACAGCTATGTCCCCACTAAACAATAAGAAGGAAATACGGATTGTGATCCCTCTCTACCAGGTGATCTGGAAAAAGGAACAATTTTAAATGGGGTCCTGAGCAGCAGCAAGCCTTTGAACAAAATAAACAGGGGGTTGCGCATGAAGTAGCCCTTGGGCCAGTCCAGGCAGGATAAGATATTCAAAATGTGCTCTTCACTGCAGCCAGGAAGAATGGTCCTACCTGGAGTCCCTGTCAGAAAGCACCCAGGGAGACCTGCGGCTAACCTTTAGGGTTTTGGATTCAGGGATACAAAGGATCTGAGGCCAATTGCACTCCAATTGAAAAAGAGATGCTGTCAGCATATGAAGGAATTTGAGCTGCCTTGGAAGTGGTTGACACAGAAGCACAGTTCCTCCTGGCACCCTGACTGCTGGTGCTGGGTTGGATGTTCAAAGAGAAGGTTTCCTCTATACACCATGCAACTGATGGCACGTGGAGTAAGTGGGTTGCACTGGTAATACAATGGGCTCACAAAGGAAGCTCCAGCTGCTCAGGAATCTTGGAAGTGATCACATACAGAGGGCAAAGATTTTGGGATGTTACCAGAGGAGGAGTTGACACGTGCCAAGGAGGTCCCACAATAATCAGAATGGCTTGAGTTGGAAGGGACCTTGAAGATCATCTAGTTCCAACCCCCCTGCCATGGTCAGGGACACCTCCCACTAGACCAAGTTGCTCAAAGCTTCATCTAGCCTGCTCTGAAACACGTCCAGGGATGAGGCATCCACAACTTCTCTGGGCAGCCTCTTCCAGTGTCTCACCACCCTCACAGTAAAGAACTTCTTCCTAATGTCTAATCTATATCTACCCTGCTCTAGTTTAAAACCATTGTCCCATGTCCCATTAACACATGCCCTTACAAAAAGTCCCTCTCCAGCTTTCTTGTAGGCCCCCTTCAGGAACCAGAAGGTTGCTATAAGGTCTCCCTGGAGCCTTCTCTTGTCCAAGCTGAACAGCCCCAACTCCCTCAGCCTGTCCTTGTAGGAGAGTTGCTCCAGCCCTCTTACCATTTTCATGTCCCTCCTCTGGACCAGCTCCATCAGGTCCATGTCCTTCCTGTGTTGAGGGCTGAAGAGCTGGATGCAGTACTCCAGGTGAGGTCTCACCAGAGCAGAGTAAAGAGGCAGGATCACCTCCCTTGATCTGCTTGCCATGCATCTTTTGATGCAGCCCAGGATATGGTTGGCTTTCTGGTGTCACGGTTAGGGTCAGGGTGGCCCCTTAGACCTATAACAGATGCGTTCTGTTAATGCCCCTCCCTTCCCAACGGGAAGATAAATGGAATAAGGGAGAGAGCCTTTCCATTAGAATGGAATATATGCAAACATATACAAAACTAGTATCAATCCCAACCCCCTTAACCCCCCCAATGTCAATTACATCACCATCACCACTGATGCTGTGGAGCAGGCACCGGGAATGTCCCAGACTGGGCCACACAGCAGATGGGAGCTGTGTTCAGGAGCTGGATTCTGGAACACACGGATAGGGATTGAAGGCAGAACGGACAGAGTCCTCCTTGGATGCTCCAAGGAAGAAACCAGAAGAGGACCTGAGCCTTGGTAAAGCAGTCCAAGAGGGCAAAGAGAGAGAGCTAGACCCTCCTGATCCCTCAGCTTTATACTGAATATGATGTGTATGGGATGGAATACCTCGCTGGTCAGTTTGGGGTCACCTGTCCTGTCTGCTCCTTCCTGCAGATGTGGCCTTTTACATAAGATATTGCTGAGCAAGAAAATTGGCTAGTGCAATCTGTATACTGACTCATGGATGGTGGCAAATGCCCTTGTAGTGGTGGTTACAGCAGTGGAAGTAGAGCAACTGGCAGCACAAAGGTAAACATGTACCCAAGAGTCAGGCCACCGAAGAACATCAGAACAACCAGTCAGTGGATCAAGATTGGAGTGGCTCAGGTGGATTTGGACTGGCAGCATAAGGGTGAATTATTTATAGGTCGGTGGGCCAATGACACCTCAGGTCATCAAGGAAGAGATGCAACATATAGATTGGCTTAAGATCAAGGGGTGGACTTGACCATGGACACTATTGCAGAGGTCATCCATGAACATGAAATGTGCTGCAATCAAGCAAACCAAGAGGTTAAAGGATAGCAACATTAGGAAGAAGTTCTTTATTATGAGGGTGGTGGAACTTTGGAATAGGGAAGTGGTGGATGTCCCATCCTTGGAGACATTCAAGATCAGGCTTGATGAGGCTCTGAGAAACTTGATAGAGTTGAGGACATCCCTGCTTACTGCTGGGAGGTTGGACTAGATGACCTTTAGAGGTCCCTTCCAACCCAAGGCATTCTATGATTCTATGAAGCCCCAGTTGTATGTAAGGACGATGGCTGGAATATAAATACAGAGAGGCCTGTCAGATTGACTATATCACACATCCACAAACCCGTCAAGGCAAGTGCCACATGCTGGAAATGTATTCACTGCCCTATGCCACTTCACAGGATGCCATCCTGGGCCTTGCAAGTTTTATGGCAACACAGCACCCCAAAAAGAATCAAGTCAGACACCAGGACTCATTTCTGAAACAGCCTCATAGAAGCCTGGGCATCAGTGGGGCTATTCACATCCCTTACCATGCACTAGCCTCTGGGAAGACTGAACAATACAATGGACAGTTAAAAACTACACTGAAAGCAGTAGGGGGTGGAACCTTCAAACATTAGGACACACATTTAGCAAAGTCACCCAATAAGTTAACGCAAGAGTATCTGCCAGTCGAGCTGACCCTGCCCAGTCAAAACTGCCACATACTGTAGAAGGGTCAACTGTAGAAGTCTGTGTAGTGCACATAAAGAACATTTTAGGGAAGATGGTCTGGGTTAGTCTTGCTTCAGGCAAAGGAAAACCCATCCATGGGATTGATTTTGTTCAAGGACCTAGGTGCACTTCATGGGTGATGCAGGAGGACAGAGAAGTCTGATGCGTACTTCAAGGCAACTTAATTTTGTGTGAGAACAGACAGTGAATTAAATTGTGTGATGTTAATTGTTAAGCTCTGCTGGCATGACGTGGATGGTGTAGAGTAAGGGGTGGATAATGTCCTGGGTTTGTCTAGAATGGGGTTATTTTTTACCAGAAGATGGGAGGGGGCCACAGCCAAAATAACCAGTTTATCCAGCCAGTGGGTTATCTAACACCATACTGATGGCATGCCCAATATATAGGGGAGGGGTGGGCTGGTTCGGGAAGCAGCTCCTATGTTTGTTTTATGTGGCTCATTTTGTGCATTGCTTCATTGCTGTTACTGTTGTTGTTACTTCTCCTTTCATGTTATATTAAACTCTCCTTATCTCAGACCATGGGGTTTTGTATTTTTATTCCTCTTCTCCTTCCCATCTAGGGGCTAGGGGTGCAGCAATGTGGTGGTGGTCAGCTCTCAGCTTGGTCTAAACCATGACTTGTTTTGTTTTTGTAGATACTTTCTTACATTCAGCACCAAATTGATTCTAATAACAAAATGCTTATTGTGCAGCTTGTGCTTCTAACCATAGAGATGTATGCTCTTTCTAGCAGAAGCTTATGCAGGGTTTTATATTTATTTTGATAACTGTATGCATTTCCTGAGAACATCTGTGTGTTATGGTTTAGTGTAGATGCTGAGAATTTCCCAAGAAAGATATTAAGTTATGTGTGTAGCATTATAGGCCTATACATTTCCTTTTTGATAGCAGCTTTCATAGACTTTCCAGTAATGCTTCACAGACCCTCAAGGACCTAAATATAACAGGATGATATGTCTAGTCATCTTTCTGTCAGGAGCGGTAGAAACATGATGGCATTCTGTAGAAGATGTAAATGTAAAGTATTTTTCCTGCTTTAAGCTAAATCTTTTTTTTTTTATTTTTACAGATATTGTAAGTAAAAGAATTGTTCACTTCATCTTGCTTCAAGAGGATGTTTCACTTCAGTATTTTATTCCAGCGCTTGTCTGAATGTTTTGACATCTCAGTCATTTTCCAGTCTGAGGACTTTTCCACAACTTTAATGTGTTGCTGGAGTAGTCTCATGTGATACACTGTTAGATTCAGTCATCGGATGGACATTATTTCCATATTTTTTAAAATGACTCAAAATATCTCCTCATCCAGAAGGCAATTTTTGTGAAGAGTTACGTGCAATGAAAGACACAGTGCTGGGGAGCTGGCATGTCTTAGTGTTATAGGGAGAAAAACTGAAATTTGTTTGGTTTTGGGGGATGCTTTGAGCTGTGGGGAAGGCAATGTTAATAGCTTTTTTTTTTTTCATTGACAAACATGAAGATAGAATTGACATGTAGAGCTGCTGCTGGGTATATTCAGTATTGGACAATGCAGCTCCGGGTTAAGGGATTTCTGAGCAATCTGTCATACCTCCATTGAGTAGGAGAGCCTTCTGGAAGGTTGACAGGTTGGTATTTGACTGGCAGAGCCCTCCTGAAGTGGTACTGGATTGACTTCAGTTTCAGCAGTTATGTATGTATATGGTAAGGACTTGATGCTGCTGCATGTTGTGCAGCAGAAATATGTCTGAGACAGAGGAGCTTCCTTCAGCACCCAGCATGCAGCAGGATGTAACAGATGCTAAGAAGCACCAGCAGCTAAGCTGCATTTGTTGGTACCTGGTTGTATCTTTTTATCTGACTTGCTCCAACATACCTCAGTAGTTCTGTTAGTGCTTGAATTGATGTGCTTAGCTCTTGTCCTGAGAGGGTAAGATAAACAGTCTGAATTACCTTGTTATTGTGGGCATTGTCATGGCATCAGACATGATGAAATTGCATCTAGGCTCTGATAGTGGGCGGCCAAGAGCATGACTGAGTCCCACTGACGGAAGTGCTGCCCCTGCTTCTACTGGTTATCTTCTGAAGCATTTTCCTCCTTACTCCATGTATGATTGTATTTGTTATCCTGCAATGTTCTGTATAGCCTTTGGTGTTCCACAGGGTTTTGAATATCTTGTGAAATTTCTTGTTTTAGAAATAGAGTGAATCTTTTCTGCCAAATGGGTCTGGGAGTTTCTGTTAGACCACAGCTCTTACGGTCAGCAGTATTTGGTTTTGGTTTGGTTGTTTTGTGTGTTTCCTTTTTTTTTTTTTTCCCAAGGGGCATTGAAGTTAAGGGATCAATATTTCTGTTCTGGCAGATGAAAGTGGTCAGGAGAAGGTTGTAGAAGAGGCAGTGGCTTGGGAATGTTACCCTTCTTTGCTTTTTTCCACCATTTCCATCAGACTAAATGAAAGGCATCTTCTAAATGCTGTTTCCATGAGCAATTGCAATTGCCCAGAAAGTCTTTGTAAGATGAAAATAGCTGTACATCAGGTTACAGCAGTTGTATGGTAACAGGTATGTGGTAAACATTTCTGTTTTTTCTCCTGAGAGAAGAACTCTCAGAGTATGCATTATGAAAGTAGGCTTTGAAATATTTGGATTTTCTTCTTCGAAAAATGTGTTCTACATAAGCTGATGGAAATGGCTTTTTCTGGTATAGCAAAGAACTAGTAATAATAGCCTCTCAGGTATGCAGGCTCTGTGACTGCTATTTTAAAAATGAGACCAGAAATTATCATTGTGATTAAACAAGTAAAATAAATATATGCCTCTGTAACAACACAAGTAACGGTAACTTGGGAACTAATTTCTTTCAGCAAAACAGATTTTGCCAACTGATTTTGGCAAGGCCAGGTATGT
>JAAGNO010016301.1:18935-31559 GCA_033439905.1 Ceryle rudis | reverse complement strand
TCTTCTTGTATTTCTCCCCCCCCCCCAGTTACCTGACGTTTGCATTTGCACCCCTGGGAGAACTGCCTGCTGCAGAGGGACATGAGTTTGAAGCTGTGATAAAGATGGGTAAAAATGTACAGATGAGCTCCTGGCTGTTCTACTCGAGGCCAAACGTTGACAACAGGTTAAAGAAAAATTCCTGCAGTCAGTTTTTCCAACGTCTATAAACAGTTGCAGGGGAACCTGCTCAAGAGCTGCATGGAGATTGACCCCTGTACCCATCAAAGGGCCTGTCAAAGCCAGCAGCTTAGTCACCATGGGCCAGAATCCCATGGACCTCCAGGGAAGGCAAGGGGACGATATTCAGCCTGACAGGACGCAGCATGAGGTCACATGGGAAGGTCTGACTGGAGCTCTCCCCCTTTAGCACCCAAAACCTCACATCTGCCTTTCTCTGCCCCACCATTCCTCGTGCATCACCACCCATCTCCACCCACCGTGCTATGGCATTTGCCCACGTCAAATCCCCAGCACTTAGTCCCACCAGTTTGGAGCACAACCCACTGTTTTACAGAGGACAGCCTATTTCCAAGTGAAAAACTGCAGTTGGAATATTCAAACACCACTTTCTCTGCATCTTCACTTTGGGCAATGAAGAGTTGATGTTCTCAGCTGCCCAGACGTGACTATGGGCTTCAGTTCCAAAATAACAGTGATTTATATTTCAAAAGATTGCAGTCTTGCACTTGTCTCTTCCTGAAAGACCCCTTCTGAGGGGTTACACAGCCTTGATTCCCATGCCTTTTAAAATAGCAAGAATTATTTGCCAGCAAAGCCACATTTCTCTCCCAAAAGGCTGGAGAGAGCGAAGAGACGCACACTGCGCCGCTCCCCTGCCATAAGGAGCCAAAAAGACCCATGAAAAGGACAAACATGAACATGCATTTCATTACCTTTTCTTTTTTTTTTTTCTGATTAGCAGTTCCTGAGCCATAACCCCTAATGACAGTAATTAACTGGCTGAGCTCTAATAGGGGCATTACAAAGCCGGAGCCTCGCGGCGCAGGGCGGCCGCATCGCTACACAACTGCCAGGTTCAAGATGTTGTGAAGAACGTCAAGGAACAATAAATATGATTGAGGAGCTTGTTTGTGGAGCTGCTCAAATGCTCTCATCGTACTGTGAGCAGCCACAGGAAAAAAAAAAAAGGAAAAATAAAAGAAAAAAAAGGGAGAAAACAGGCTTAATTGTGTTGATTACACCTAGCAGAAAGGCAAGCTGCTCGGGAAAGCAGCGCACAAGCTCACACTGCTCAAGACTTCACTGAAATACCAAAGCTTGGTCTGCTCTCATTTCCAGGTGTCACAGCAAGAAAAGACATTTGCAGAATCTAGACAAAGAATTTGGTGTAACTGTTGTTTTGTGCCTCTCAGATGCGTAAATATAACCCCTACGTTATCGATTCCAATTGCCCCAGTATAATCCCCTCCCCGCGTCCCTCAAGAAGGGCTTCATCTTTCTGGTTAGAAACCGGTTTGGTGCTCACCACGACTTTTTGTACCCCTAAGTTGCATGAAGTCAGGATTTGTGCTGTTACACTTGAAGTTTTAAAGCCTTTTAGAGAGATCCCCTAGAAAAGAGCAATAGCCACGCGCTCTGCACCCGAGGGAACGCAGGGCTTCCTCAGAAACCTTCCAAACTGGTACCAGAAGAGTATTTGCTTAATGTCAGAGCATCATACAGATAAAAATAGAAAAATTCATTAGAGTTCTCCTTTTTCCTGCACCAGATCCCCAAAGGGCATGTGGATGCTCACGCTGGGGCCGAAGGGAAATCGCACGGCTCGGCCCCGTTGCCTTCGAGTCACGAGCACAGATTTCAAAGGCTCTTTCACATTTCATCTCCCCCGAGATGTGCAGCCTGGGAAGCTGCAAACGGTTTCACGTCGGTGCTTTAGGCAGGACAGGACAGGCAGGATTCTGCCTGCACACCGATGCATAGCAAAGTTATGACCCCGAGCCAGGTGGCCCTTATGGATGAGCCAAAGGTCACAACTCATCCCATCCTGCCAGGAGCCCAAAAAACATGTCCCACAGCCACTATTGGGGTCTTCTGTTTACCCAGAGGAAGGTGCAAGCAGGGTGGTATTACTTTTCCAAGCCTCTTGTAGAGAGTCTTCACAAGGGGAGCTCCACAGAGGTTGCAGATAGCCCACCTCTTCCTCCCCCAGCATCCCCTCTCTGACCAAGGACAGGTTTTAGCAAAGGACAGTGTGCAAACTGAGGCAAACTGGTGCACCCACTGCTATCAGCGCCTTCTGGATCATCCAACATTTGCTTTCACAAGCTTAGGTCCTGTTCCCAGAGCCTGGGGGATTTCCTCAGCTGCTGCACTGCCAGCAGCTCCCTCCTCTAGAGAGGCAGAGACCTTCCTCCCTTTGCCTCAATACCATCTCATCTAGCCCAAAAACACAGCCCTGATCAGGGAGGTCGATTTACACACAGAAACATAAATCCATACCTGAGATTTCCAGAGACACGCTGTTACTCCTCAGGGTAAATCCTGCCACCTTCCCCAGCCATCCCAGCATTCAGAGGCACCTCTCCCCCAGGAGCTGCTGAATCACAGACCCTCACCAGGAGCACTTCTCATGAAGCCTAGAGGCTCCTGCTGCAGCTCTTTTTATCAGCACAGAACCAATCAGCACCTCCACCACCCACACCACTAACCAGGGGGAGATGTCTCTGCTCCAGCTGAGGAGCAGGTCATTAAACCCCCGCTGCTACCCTGCCCAAAACCCAATTGCCTTTAAATGCCTTGTAACTCCAACCAGCTTCCCTATTAAAGCCACTAAATCATTTCATCACTTAATAGCTCAAAGGTTCAATCTGAACTTGGCTCCTCTGTTTACTATTTTCACGTTTTCTATTACCCAAGGCAGTGGTCTTAATTAAATGCAATTACACCTCTGTTGATTAAAAGCTATACGTGTAGTGTAAGAAACCAGCTCTTCAGTAGCATAAACCAGCCCTGGGGAGGGGGCTGCAGCCAGGGAATGGTGGCTCTGCTTCCTCCACACACCCATTTGCACCCTCACCTGGACGTGTGCAGCTCATGAGTCTTCCTTCAACATTTCCCAAAGATCTGATGTTTGCTCCTCGGCTGTATAAATAGACAAGAGGTTCTCCCTCACCAGCCCTTCACCCCAAGAGTCCAGCCACCGTCTCCTGTCTTTACCCCCACTTTTAGGTGAGGGTAATGCCTCATCCAAGCAGCTAGAAATGTTTGCTGTGAACTTTGAACGAGGTTTTTCCAGGGGAAAAAAGAAAAAAAAAACAACCAAAACCAACATTAAATATGTATTTGAAAGGAAGTTTTCTGAAGGCATTGCAACTAGTAAAGTAAAAATCCTGGCAGAACTCAGCTGTCAGCTCCCAGGCAGGGTCTCCAGGTCCTGCAGCTCCGTGATGCAGCACCTTGGAAACTCAGCAACTGCTTCATTTAATTTGAAGTGGGTGATTTTTGAGGGGTGAGGAAAGGAGCCGTTTCAGAGTGGCCGTGAGAGGTTCTGACACACGGCCCTTCCCCGGGGATGCATGTATTGCCTCTCTGAGGCTGCTAAAACCGATCAACAGGAAAGCAGCAGCTGGGAGAAAAGTGGTATTTCTAGTCTTGAAGGGACTCTGATGGGAAAGGAAACCTCTGAGAAACACCTCGGGAAATTGCAACCTACAAGCCATCGCGCCGAAGTGAAAATACGGTTTTGATTTGCTTTTATTTTTAATGATTAATACCATAGGAATGGAGCAGGGGGATTTTAATTACTGTAAATTACAGGAAAGCAGCCTATAAAGTTTAATTGACCCGTTGGCTCACTTGAACGTAAAGTGGCAGAGTAAATATCAACGGACCAACGTGAAATCGCGTGGACGGGGCAGAGAGGAACACATCAGCCCTTCATCTACCTCCTCTTTCTTCCTCTGCCTCCCAGCCTGGGAGATGCTCGCAAGTGGGTCCTACCTGCCACCAGTTCCACGCTGCCTCTCCACCCTGGAAGCTCAATATAATAAATATTTTATATTCATCAGGAGCCTTTTTTATTCCAGCCGTGGTACGCAGCTCATTAACGGTCTGCGTATGTGCGGAGTGTGTTAATTTATAGCTTATTCCCTTCGGGGGAGTTAATATTGTACTTCCAGCTCTTGTTTAGGTTGGGAGGGGGACATCTCGAGTGGGTGGTATTGATTCGCCCGGCCCAGGTATTGATACACCCGAGAATCACCATGAGCTGCATGACAAATGCCCTGGGAAAATTCTCAATTCCCGTTTTTATGGTCGACCATTAAAAGCCTGGACCCAAAACCATTGCCATGGGCCGTGGTAATTTAATAATACCTGGTAAATATAGAAGTTACGGCTCGAAAATATTTGTTGTTTTTAAATTTCTTTTTAAAAATTCATCTCTCTTCTTAAGAGCTTCAGCTGAAGTCTTGAAACTAAATAAGAAACCGCTATTTGCTGAAACTACGAGATGCTTCCTGCACAGATTTTGAGCTACTTCCACAAGATTTATATATTGGGCTTTTTTCCCCTTTTTTTTTTTCCCTCTTTCTTTCTCCCTAATACTAACAAAACCAAGCTGCCTCGCTGTAAATAACTGTCCTCCTTAGGGAAGCACCTAGCGTTCCATCAGACTTCAGGGTTATGAATTCGCTGGGGCAAATACAAAATGTGAAGCCAAACAAAACATAATATCTATCTTATTCTCCTGGTGGGTCAGAGCCCACCAGCTCCGGTGAGCAGCATCCTCCCAGCTGCCCACAGCAGGCAGGATTGGCACACAAACTGGTAATTTAATGGTGATTTTACAGCGGAGCTGCTTTCCCAAGTGTGATATCCTGTCATTACAATAAGGAGAAGTCAGCTGGGTGAGTGTGATGCTCTGGTGTCACCGTATTATTTGAGCTTTCAGGAGAGGAAACCAGTTTCAGGTCTGCGCTGAATGGCTTGGGTAAAATGATCGCCGTCATTTAAATGATAAATAAAACAAGATAAGAGGCATATCTGAGGACATCCCAGAGTGCCGCTGCCTTACCTGGGAAACTTACGGGAGAAGAAACTCAGCAAACAATACCGTATCTGTTCTGAAAGATAAGTGGTCTTCATGCTAATGACTTTTTTCTCACCAGGGTGGGAAAAAAAAGAACAATTTACTTTGCTGGTTTCCATTTCTCCTTCTACTGTCAGACAAAATAGTGGGTGGACATTGAACCTTTTCAGCTGAGAGCTGGCAGGTGCAGGGGAAAAGACTTTAAATATATTTGAGTCCAACACTCTCTGTATTATTCATGGTGAGAGTGATTTGCAGCTCTCGCAGTGTCAATTTTTTCTATTAATTGTTAATGCAACAGCCAGCTCTCCTGGGGGCAAAGGGATGTGGTGTTTTCTAATTTTTCAAATCAAGAATATTGTAATAATCCCTCATTAATTCCATCACCTTTCTGTCAGATAACTGCTGTATAATTTAAGGGGTGAGGTTTTAAATAAAGATCCTGGCAAAACCATCAGGTTGATTTAATACATATCCTCCCTAAGTGAAACTCATAACCCTCGGAAACAAATCAGTCTGAAAATTAAAGATAGATGGCAGTGGACATGTCATTATTCTTCATATATGTCTACTTTTATCTTTTTTTTTTTTTTCTGGTGTGTTTTGTTTTCTTTTTATCAATCTCTCTTTGGGTTTTATTTTTTTTTTCCCTCTTGGAAACAAACGGCGATCATGCTCCTTGTCTGCTTGTGCAGGGTTCCCTGGAATACATCTGTCCCATCCTTGACCAGTTTTCAAGGAGGAGCAGCAGAACTTGCCCAGTTTCAGCCCTGCGCTGCTCCCCAGCACTCACTTCTGCTTGAGGAGCAGGTTGGCAGAAAACGCACCAAATTCTGTTCCATCCTTGGCAAAACACTGTATAAAAATAAGCTCCTGCCAGAAGAGGAGACGTCTGATTCAAGGTGAGCAAGGAAGATTTCACTGTCTTTTTTTTTTTTTTTTAATATTTTGCTACACGGAACCAAAGCATCTCTCTATAAATTGTTATTGAGGAAATTTCTCAAGCCCAAGGGAAAATTCTGGACAAAACACACCACAGCAAATGCTGCAAGGATGTCTTCACATCGTCCATCCCGTGCATGTGTCCCCAGCCCCAGGTGCTCCAGCTTTCTGATGGATTTTCTCAGTCTCTCACCCTCTTCTTTTCCCACCCGTGGAAGGTTTTGAACGGTCCCATTTCTGGGCTGGCACAAAGCAAAAGCAGTGGTTTCAGAACCAGGCAAGTTTTTTAGTGATAGATTTTTTTTTGTTTTGTTTTCAAATCACTCCAAATTATTTCCGTGTGATGAATTTTACAGCTTATCTGTATCATCCCTGACAAACAAGAACACATCCTCTTTTCCAGCTTAACCAGCCAACCAACCATCAAAGCTGTCCTGCCCTGATCCTTCTTATTCAAATGTCAGCACATCTCCTGGAACCACAAAAGAGCACTCCTTTCTGAAAAAAAACCAAACCAAAAACCATTCAGCGCTTTGGGCTGATGTTGGACAAGGTTAAATCACGGAGAAAGTGTCCGCAGTGAAATTTGCCTTATTTACCATGAAAATGTTTACTGGGAGAATGCAGAGGATGCCACCACGTGTCTTACAGTGATGGAAACAATCATTTAATGCAATTCCACGCTTTCTTTTCCTGAAATTGCTGCAGGTGCTGAGAAAGAGCTCTTGGCTCTTTGAACCTTGCGATACACTCACCGGGATAATCATTTTAACTTGCCCCATCAAATCATCATTGGTAATTAGAACTACCAGTCAAGAGGTATAGATACTTCATAATAAATGTGTTTTCCAAATAGCTTCTTAGGTGGAAAGTAATCAAATGCTAATAATCTGCAGAGAGGAATACAGGAAAGACGAGAGCTATGCTTAATGCAGAAACAGAAGAGAGCAGGACACGCTTGCTGGGACAACTTTTCAGCTAATGCCAGGCAGAACAAACCAGCTGTGGTCAGAAGAGCCAGAGGAGAATATCTGACTTGGTCAAAATCCTCTAAACGAGTTCAGCTAAGTGAGCAGCAGCAGAGGCCAGGAGAAGAGCCGGCCCTTTCCTCCAGCCCCTGATGGAGAACCTCCACCCATTTCCCCTGGGAAATGCTGCTTTCCTTCCACCTCTCCAACCAGCATCTCTCCAAAAACAGTCTGTTGAATATGGAACAAACCCCCTGGGAAGCTCCACAAACCGGCCGCTCGCAGATTCACCTTCACTTGGCTTTAGGATAAACTGTCTCAAGCACGAAGCGCAGAGAGCTTAACAAAATACTCCTCTGACAGCTAACACTACCAGGCACGGGGGGGAAATGAGCTTTGAAATGGGACTTAGAATTAGATCATTCTCTGGCTGCACAATAATTAGCATTCCCTGAGTCGTTAGGGCCCCAAAGTCTAATGAATTGGGTACATCTTAGCACAGAAATCGGCGTCTTCGGGGCACGGACATGCTCAGACACCTACTTTTAGAGACACTTGCTGGCTGACCCAGCACAAACAACTTCACGTGCACGGAGAGTTTTAAAGGACTGGAAAGTTTCTCTGAAAACTGAGGGCTAGATGAAGCGATTAAGGAGATTAGGAGGTGTGTGAGCATGTGGATGCACGGCGGTGCGTGTAGGTACCTGTGTCCTCCGTCTGCATCTTGAAGCTGCCACGACGTTATATATGACACTGGGCTGGACATGTTTTAACAGTCAAAAAATAGGTATTTGCCCTTATTTTATTAAATCTTACTTTAATCTCCTCCTTAATTTAGGAGTTTTTCCATGTTCTTTTCCACTAGTGATTTCTTTTTAAGGCCTCACCAGCCCTCCTAGATCACTCACACACCGACCGTTGTGAACACTGCAGTAGGATCCTCAAAGTCTGAGTGGGGCTCCTGGATCCTGAGCTGTCGTATAGGATTTATCCAACCAATCTGAACTGCTCCGGCAGCCTCTTGCCGTTACTGAGCAAATGATACTTATACAGGTGTGATTTTTTTAATATTTGGGGTTTTTTTTTTTCTAAAATACTGGGTTCTGCCAGCAACCGCTTTCATCTGGTTTCCTATCTTAGTAAGCGGTTAATTGGAAATATCAACTGTTGTTGTCTCCTGTTCTCTTTTCTAGAAATCAGTGTTGCAATGCTGAGTTCAAAGAGACTCCAGAGCTATTTGCCCGCTGTCATTTAAGAAGCAATCCAGAAGATTTTAGGTCCTCTGGAGAACACGGTCAGTCTCTGGCCTCAGCCATGCTTCAGAGTCCTGCAGGTATTACCTCTTGTAAGGTGTCTCACTTCAGACTTTTAGAGAGGTATTTTTCAGGTATTAATTTATTTTTAGGATCACATAACTTACGGGGAGAGGTTTTTACTATTTCAACTTATCTTGAAATTTCTCTTAAACCCTTGAGAAACGGGAGTAGGACTGAACGCTACAGGCATTATGTGCTCTGCTGTTTCCTATTTCAGCTCTTGTTGTTATCGTACGTTGACCAAAATCATCACAGGAAAATGTTGTGTACCCAGCCTCTATTTTTCAATGCTCACAACAGCTACTTGTAACTGCTGCTGGCTGGTAGAGAGCAATGAAAGGCAGGTAATCAAGAAGTCTGGATCCATAGAGTGCCTCGAGGGCTTGATCAGGTTGCTGCTAACTCATTTCTTCAGCAAATCTCTAATAATAGATAATAACATCACACGGCAAGCGCAGGAAATAACTAGATGGCCACGGAGGTTAAACTGAAGGCTGCTTCGTTTGTATAAAATCATTGTTTTCCTAAAATGAGTAGCTGGTTAAACTTGGAAACAGCAAAAAATAATTCCTCCAAGAGCCTACATTGCTCTCTTAAGACTGATCTTTATTGGCAGAGGGGCGAGCATGTCCACTCTAATGGAACAATTTAAATGCATAACGGTTAAAATAAACTCCTTAAAGTATGTCTCCACATTCCTTATGTTGACTGGCGAGACATCACTTTTTCATAAAATACTGTGGAACTCGGAGATGTTTAAAGCAGAAAAAGAATAAATTTTGCGCTGTCTATCTCGGGCTGGTCTATAAAAATTTCTACACTTAAAGGCATGATTGATGGTGTGAAAGGTAAAAGTAAAATGCACTTCACACAGCTTTACAGATTTAAACCTCCTTTCTGGTTTTCCTTCTGCGGGTGTAACGTTGCCGGGGTATTTACTGTGGGGAAGAATCAAGCAGCAGAACGCGACAGAAGAGCAAAGATTAAAAATTATTAAAACCAAAAAAAATCAAAAAACCCCACAACCAATCCTCCTGAAACCCCGCCAAGGTAACACCAACCTCAGTATTACGTATGCCCCCAGGACAAGATCCCACCTTGCCCAGCCCAGGCTGGTGGAAGGAGGGACAGGACTGGAAGTGTAGCTCTTCTCACACCACTTGATGAGTCCCCGGGGCTGAACCTGCAGCTCGGGGGGATGTGTCGGTGTCACCGCTGCCCCAACTCGACACCACCTCACGTAGACTCCTGGGAGAGCAGAGCTCAGTGACTTGCACTTTTCCTCCTTATGCTTTTCATCTAGCTCAGAGTTGATGATTCACGGCAGAATAAATCAATTCCGGGTACTTTTTCTTGGATTTCATTTTAAGAAGGTTAAATAAATAAATCTACATTTAAGCAAATTTATTATCTGGCTGATGCATTGCAGATGGAAAGCTAGAGCAATCAAATCAAATTCAGTGATAGGCTGGAAACAAATCAATGAATTAGAGGGATCAGATCTTATTCATTAGCCATAAAACAGACCCGAGGATAAGTCTGCAATGACAAAGAATTGCCTTCTGTCAGGAGAATTGATCGAGGCTTCACCTTTCTTCTAGTGTAGGACCCTGATTGAAATTGGGAAGGTGTCAGATGGAAAACACCTCAAAGTTTTAGTTCAAATACAACTACTTCAAATACAAGGCAAGGAGACTTCCTAGGGAAGACTGGAGATGAAAGGATGTGGCCAGTAGAAAAAAGAAGAGTGAGATCCCTGCCCATCCCTGCAGGAAAGCCAATACCAGCCTGTATGGAAGGGGACTGGTTTGCTGCCATCCCTTCCACAAAGGAAGGGACAAGTTCTTTCCCCTACACTATGTTTTTGGTGCAGTGAGAGCCCAGTAAGCACAACGGTGTCCCAGTCACCACGCACAGACACAGAAAAGCCAGCAACACCAAGGGGTTTATTTGCACGCGTGACTTTTCTTTAAAAAGCCAACAACCAGGTCTTGAATTTTCAACAGAAAGTGGAAAATACCCATTGAAACCGCCTTGCTTGGTAGGAAGCTTATTTTTCATTAAAAATCAATTCCTCCACCCTATTTCCACGGACAGCTAGTCAATTGTGAGCACTCAGCGTCAGATCTTGTGAGCAACGAGACGCAACCGCTCCTCCCCAAGACACTTCTCTGAACACGAGTCCTGCCCTGAGCGTGGCCGTCTCCGTCTCCCTTTGCATTCTGCAACGCCATCAGCTTCCCCGTTCCATCCATCCATCGATGTTATGAAGAGCTGTCAACTGCCCTGTCACCGGGTGGCCCAAACTCTGTGTCAGGGGTTAGGGTTGGGCCAGCCACTAGACAAATGACAGCTGCTCTCAAAGGGGAAAAAGAAAGGGAAAAAGAGAGAGAAACTGATGGATTGCAAAAGAAAACTAAACCAGCTTTGATGAAAATAATAATGATGAAATGAAATAGGTACAGAGTCAATATAGAACCCAACTCTCTGATGGCAAGTACATCACCGTCACCACTGATGGCTGTAGAGCAGGTGCTGGGGACATCCCAGACTAGACTCAGTGACAGACTGGAACCAGATGCAGGAGCTGGATTCTGGAACTAGATTAAGGAACACCTGGGTTGGGATCAAAGGCAGAACAGAGTCCTCTTTGGACACTGGCCATTGATGAGGCTTGACCCTCATGATCCCTCAGCTTTATACTGACGTACAGGAGAAGGAACCCCTCACTGGTCAGTTTGGGGTCACCTGTCCTGGCTGCTCCTCCCTGCAGGTGTCACCTCTTACTTACTTCACCCCAGCGTGGTGCACAAGGTTGACCAGTGACCAGAGTCTGCAGCAGAGCAAGTAGAAAGAAGAGCCTTTCTGCACACACCAATCCTTGGTAGGAACTGTAAAGATGGAGCGTTATCACTGCTGGAAGCAGAGACTGGCTGCAAAAATCTGCTGTTAACTTCAGAAAGTGCAGTTAGTTAGGAAAGACTGAGCTGAGAAGTGAAATCACCACACAGAGGAAGTTCTAACTCAAAATGTGACACACTCCTTCTCCCACGTACCGTGCCCGGGCACCCCGCTGCAGTCCTGCTCTCCCACCCCTTCTCCAGCAGCACTGAATGAACATCCTCGCACATTTGCACGCTCTTTCTGGCTGCGTCTTCTAGCTGCACGGGCTGGGTGCTGCAGGCGAGATTGTGCTGCTGGGAGGAGATGTGCCTCCTCCTCCTCACCCACCCTCCCACTCAGGATCGTGCCCGGGTTACTGCAGCACCAAGCAGTGGCGTCACAGCCCGTTGGGGAGCCCAGATAAAGCTTTAAATAGCAGTCAGAAGAATTAAGAGCAGTTATTTCCAGTAATCACGAGTGGTATCAGTCAATTTTATGCATGGGTGGTTAAGACACCAAAGGCTATAAAATCAGATGATAATGAAAAGAACAGTCCTAACAGTTTTTATTTATTGCCTTTTCTATCGCTGGAGACCACAACCACTGCTGTAAATGTGCACACAATACCACCCTGAAGGCTTTCAGATATTTTATCACCAGTTTCCATTGTCTGGAGGCTGATGAGACAAGGTTTTGTGCTCCACATATTGTCTAATTAAGATGCTTTTAATGAAAAATTTGCTTCCATGAATAGCAAAGCTCTAGCACAATACACAGCATGGGGGTAAGACTTCTGTAGATATTAGATACTTGATTTTATCTATTAGATACTTATTTGTATCAGGGGCACACAGGCAGAGCCCACCCCAGGCTGCTGCTCACACCTGTGGTCAGAGGATGGTAAATCCCCTTAAAAACCAGCAAAAATAGTCAGGCTTGGGCTGGGTAGGTGGCAAATACTTGTAGACCATGGGGCACAAGTGGGGTCAGCCTCCTCCTCCTCCCCTTCCTCCAGCAGACAATAAAATACAGAGCAAAGTACACCTGGATGGTGCCCCATTCCCTTGGGCTATCTTGGGGGGTGTTTGAGGCACCCTGGGAACTCGGGTTGGTTGGGTTTTATTAAGTCATTATGCTCAGATTAGTCAAGCTACAAAAAGCCTCCTTTCGGGGGGGAAAAAAAAAAAAAACAGTTACCCAAAGAAAACACATTTCACACATTTTCTAAATAGTCAGATGCTTTCAGGCTAAACATTGTCAAATTAATTCCATTACATCTTTCCTGGCTGAACTGTAATTATTGCAGCAGTGGGGATGAGTCACCACTAGCTGGGTTTATCTTCTGGAATGTGGCCTGGTGCTGTACCTAATACTGTGCGCACTGGAACTAAATCAGCTACTTATATTCCAGTATCTTTATTTT
>JAAGNO010016300.1:0-29364 GCA_033439905.1 Ceryle rudis | reverse complement strand
CCCCCCCTCTCCTCTCCCCCCCTCTCCTCTCCCCTCCTCCCCTCCCCTCTCCTCTCCTCTCCTCTCCTCTCCTCCCCCTCCCCCCCACCCTCAGCCTTTTGTAGCCTGCCAAGAAAGCGTAACTCAGAAAGCAGATGCACCCCAGGCAAAGTGGGCTGTACAAACAACTATGAGCTATAATTAAAAACCAACGAGTGGTTCAGACGTGCAGAGTATAAATGAACACAGTGACACAGTCAAATAAGTAATAATAACAAATAATAATAATAATAAAATAAATAAATCTTTCTCCTCCTCCAGATGCTTTACAAATGACCTTGCCTGTAACTGGAAGCAATTTCCCTCTATCTGCTGGTCCCCTCTGGTTTCTTATCCAGACATTATATCCAGATTTTCCGGATATCTCAGACTTTTTACCAGCTGTCGCAGGACAGTGGCAAGATTCTGCTTTTGGCTGCACAAGTGTGTTATTGAAATGCTGCACGTCCAGAAAGATGCCAAAATGATTAAGGAGAAACTGGACCCTGTGCAGTATCAGCTATTCTTTTTGAGATGGAGATGAAGATGAATTTCACCTCACTTCAACTGCCTTTGAACTTGCATCTTAGACTACTGGCAGGATTTGACAGGTATGGTTCAGGTAAGACACTGGTTGCTCTGGGAAAGCTGTGGGAAGTTACTATTCCTCTCCATGTGGCACTTCTGAGGACACATCTGCAATACTGTGTCTGCTTCAGGGCTTCTGGTACAAGAGAGATGCTGAAAAACTTGAGTAAGGCCAGTGGAAGGTCATGAAGGTGGTTTGGGAGTCTACCAAACCAGGGAACATGATGCGTGAGGAGAGCCTGAAAGAGCTTGTTCAGCCTGGAGAAGGCTAAGGGGGATCTAACTGAGTTCTTTTAACTATAAAGTAGGAGGAGCCAGACCGCTGAGGAGTGCACAGCAGGACAACAAACAGCACTTACAAGCTGAGGAAAGGGAAATTACCATCTGAAAAATGAAACCTGTTATTCCATGACAGTGGTGAAGTATAGGAACAGGGGCTCTAAGAGGCTGTGCAATCTCAGAATAGTTGAGATTTGGTGGTCTTCTCAAGATCTTCTAGTCCATCCCCCTTCCTTAAGCAGGGTCAGTGAGAGCAGGTTGCCCAGGACCATGTCCAGATGGGTTTTGAATATTTCCAGGGATAGACACTCCACAACCTCTTGTGACAGCCTGTTTCAATGTTCAACCTCATTGATGAACAATGTTCATCAACCTGTTTTAATGTTTAACTTTAGAGTAAAAAACAGTTTTCTTAAGTTCAGATGGAATTTCACGTGTTTCCTTTTGTGCCCATTGCTTCTTGCCCTGTCAGTGGCCACCACCAAGAAGATCCTGGACCTGTCTTGTATGCACCTTCCCACCAGTCATTAATAAATACCGATAAAAGCATTCCTGCACCTTCTCCAGACTAAACAAACCCATCTCTCTCAGCCTCTTATGTGTCAAGTGCTCCAATACCTCTATCAACCTGTGGTCCTTGATGGACTTGGCCCAGTAAGTCCATATCTTTCTTGTACTGAGGATCCCAGAACTGGACTCAGCACTCCAGATGCAGCTTTATCCATGCTAAGCAGAGAAGAAAGATCCCCTCCCTCAACCTGCCAGCAACGTTCTTGCTAATGCAGCACAGGAGACTGATGGTCTGCTGTCACACTGCTGGCTCTTGTCAAACTCATTGTCCATCAGGACCTCCAAGTCCTTCTCTGCAAAGCTGCTTTTCAGCTGGTCGTTCCCAGCACATACTGATGCATGGGGTTGTTCCTCCCCAGAGGCAAGACTGCCTGTGTCTTTGTTGAGCTTCATAAGAATCTATTGCTGGAGATTTTCAGAACTCCACTAAAACCTCAAGGAGCCTGGTCTGGGATAGAAGCTACCACTGCTCTGAGCAAGATTTGGGAACAGAGGCTCTTTTCCAACCTAAATAGTTTCGTATTTCTACAAATAATCATCACAGATGTATTAAAGCTCCAGCCTACTGGGAAGCTCCAGCTTTATGAATGTGAAGATACATTAGATAAGACAGAGCCCAGCTAACTGCCATTTCTGTTGCCATGAAAAACACAGAATGCAGAGTTAGGGGATTCCTCCACAATCATTCCTGGCAGCAAAAGATGAAGAATTAGCTCAGTTTTCCAAATTTCACTCCAGCAACTTCCCCAATCATCATCATCATCCAGATTCTTAACTTTCCTTCCGACTTTTTCTATCAGTTTAAGTTAATGAACTCCAACTTCACATACATTTCCAGCTGTAAGTGCACAGTATTATTTTTTAAAAACAGAAATGGATGAGAAACATGTGCAAAGTGAAAGAATAAAACACAACAGACAGCTGAGGTCCTATATCTGTCATAAATTCCACATTATGAGAAGTCACCTGGAGGTGTACATGGGCTTAAATGTGTGCACATAATTAGGGTAAGGTTGAGTGAACATCTGAATGTGGACCTAAGATGACCCATAAATACCGCCAACCGTGGGTATGACATGCAAATGTACTCAAATACTTCTGAGAAGTAGGTTTCTTTCTTCCTACCAGGGAAGAGGAATAAGCCAGGACGATGACAAATCTCCAAAGTCTAAGTAAGCTGAGCTGTTGTAGGCAGTTCTACTCCATCCAAAAGAAAAAAAAATATACTAAAAAGGCTTTCGGAGATACTGCTAAATATCACCAATGAGCCATAAGCACAGTACAGTGGGATTGCTGGGAAAGACTGACAAGTTTTAACCATGAAGAAGCTTAGCTTCTGGTTTCTAGTCAATAGCTGCTAATTTTGTACCTGCACCTGGCTGCTCTTGGAGGAATGGCCCAGGTAGCTCACGTGTCTAGTGACTTGCTTCAGTACCAGTGCCCTGCCCTAGGAACACTGATAAAACCAGTGTGGCTTGGCTTTTTAGTTATTGACTGTTCCTCCACCTTCTCTTTTTCTGGTAAGGAGTCAATTTTCTTCTTTCTGAGTAATTTTGAAGTAAGGACAAGAAATTATACTGGCCCCACATGTGAAGGTTAGAGCAATTAAACGCATTCATCCCCAGAGAATAAGGAATTTAATTTTTTTGATGTATATTCAAGTACTTACTTGGGATTGAAATTCAGAGAAGCTCAGTATGCTTGCTACTAAGGCAGAACTATACGCATCTATTGAAGACATAAAGTCAATGCATCGATTCTTATCCCTGATTCTAGGTATTTAGTAGGTATTTAACCTTCCTTGCTGAGATGATGTTATCTGGAATTTGCATTACTACTTCCGTGGCTGGCCTGTACAGGTCCTGGTGAAAGGGATGATTTCTCTTGGTAAAAAGGACAGCATCGAGATCAGAGAGATAACACTGGTCCTTCAAAAAGTGCTTCAATGAGTGCTACTGGAGCTCCTTAGAAATTTCTAGGCAATAAATAGGACTTTTTCCCCGAGAGCTGAAGATTCCCCATTTGCATGCTCATTTGATAAGAACCTGAAGGTTTTTCACCCAAGCAATACTGCTCCCCCAAGTTACATGACCTGACAAGACCTTTCTTGAAGAAAACACTTTGGTCACAACTAAAACAATAAAGAAAAAGATATGAAAAAGGAGCCACCTCTGCCACTGCTCCTGTCTGAAGACCCCTTCCAAAGTGCCCCGCAAAATGAAACACTTCCAGGGAAGGCTGTGATGATTCCTCATCCTGTCAATTATTTCTATTAATTCTGTGAGTGGTCTCAGCGAGATGGGGCTTTGTTATGCTAGCTGCTCTAGCATCGCTTTGAAGAACAGTCTGGTGCCAAGAGCTTGCAAACTAAGCAGAAAACAGTCAAGGAGAGCGAGAAAGGGACAGTTGTTCTTGTTCCATACTGGAAGCCTTAAGGGGTAAAACAATTAAAGGGCTTCTGCAGGCGGTCACAAAGAAATCTATCTTCAAGCTGCAACCAGAGTCCAGATGTCTTTGGTCCAGCTGTCTCAAAGCTGCAGGTTATTTGTCCCCGATACCAATCTGGTAAAGCTTTTTTGAGTATTTTTGTTCCAATCAGACAGAAAATTCCCTCTCTTATCTCCTGAACTACAGTCTGAAGCCTTCATCCAATACATGACAAGGTCTGATGACAGTGCTTCAAGCCACAAGGCCACTCACCATCACAGGCAGAGCAAGTTACCCACCAGCTGTGGACACATCTAAAAGCCTTCTGCAAGAAAGGAGCGTCTACCCACCCACCAAGTGATCATTCAAGTATTCAGAAGGCCTGGCATTGCAAAGGAACAGTTTATAACTGATTTGGTGTTATTCTTGCCAGTAAACACGGAATGCAATTGAATTAGGACTGGTAATTTCATCTCCTTTTTGTAGTCATTGTTCTCAGGGCAGCCTGAAATTTCATCCTCCAGATCTGATGATAAATTGGCCACCAATTCATCCTTGCAAGAATTACTGACTTTTTTCCCCCCCATTTTTTCCTTATAATACAACCTGGGATTGATCACATTTCACAGCTGCAAAATGTAACTGAAATCTGAGTTATAACAACCGATTTTAACAGAACCATACTAAAGATCTGATTCTTTTCTCCCTTATCACCAGAATGCTTTAAGCAACCTTACTCAGGGCCTCTACAGGAGAATATCTAATTTGTCCCTTGATGCAAATCCAGTCATTCATTTTCTACATCTACTCAAAAGCGACGTACAAACCCCACAGCAGAACGAAGGCCCACGTGGTATCAAGAGAACCGTGCTTGACCAAACATTAACATCTCAGCTGATTAGATCCCAACATAAACATAATTAAAGGGTCCTTTTGTTTTAAGCTAATACCACAAGTGGTTTATATGGATCGTAATCCTCTCTGCTCACATTAAATCAAGATACAAAATATGCAGGAAAGAAATGCATTTCACAAACAGAAATGTCACACTTGGGGATGAAACAATTTACTGCTGGCAGCTAAAGAGAGTCACTTCTCTCCCCTATGTCATTAAGTCTCCTCTACTAATGCTGCCATAACTGAATCCTGAAGATGTGTTTTCCTTTACAAGAGACTCGTGGCCTTGGTGACAGAGAGGCTTTTACAAACCTGGGGGGTTTTTAAGAACTATACCTTAATTTGGAGCTGCAAATCCCTCCCTTAGCGAAGCACGTTAGGAATAACCCACTGAAGTCAATGGGGTCAAACCCGTGACAAGATAATGGATGAGTAGAAGCAGTTGGGTGTTATTTGTATTGCAAAACTGTCCCCAGCCTGGAGTAGGCATAGGAGATGACAGAAAGCATTTCTCCAAAAGCTCCCATTTCAAGGTGGGGGGAGATGACAAAAGGATGAATGATAAAATTGAAACCCAGAGACAGAACAGGCCAGACTGACCCAATATGATGGGGGCACTTGATTAGGAACATCATCTTCTTTCCTTCTAAGCAATGCGGAGATGCTTGCACTTCCTGAGGGCTATTGTATCCTGTTGACCACACAGACCCAATCTAGGTCTCCAACTTAGGTGCCTATGTCAGCTACTAGAAAATCAGGCCAAATGACTTGCTCATAGGCATAAAAAGTCACCAGCAGGATGACAGGAACCTCAGTCCAGTGGACTGAAAATTGTCTGAACTGCCAAACCCAAAGGTCCTGATGTCCACCTGGAAGCCAGTCAATAGTGCTGTATCCCAGGGGTTGATACTGGGGCCAGTACTGTTTCACCTATTCATTAGTGATTTGCATGTTGAGATAGAGGGCACCTCAATACAGAACCGAGAGGAGCAATTCATACAGCCCGTGGCTGGTTGTACTTCCATTCAGAGGGTCCTCCACAGGCTGGAGAAATGGGCAGAAAGAAATCTCATGAACATCAGCCAAGGCCAATGCAAAGTCCTGCAACTGGGAAGGAACAACTCCATGGATTGGGATGGGCTGGGGACTGACCAGATAGAGAGCAGCTTTGCTGAAAATGGCCTGGAGGTCCTGGGGGACACCAACCTCAAGATGTGCCAGCAATGTGCCCTTGCAGGAAAGAAGGCAGCCAGCATCATGGGCTGCATTCAGAGAAGCACTATCAACAGGAGGTGATCCTTCTCCTTTACTCGATATTGGTGAGACACATCTGGAATACTGTGCCCAGTTTTCTTCAGTGTCTCCTGATGTCTACCCAGCTCCAACAGCTCTCCACTGAAAGCTGCCCTGGGTAGTTTTTCAGTCATTTATATCTAAGCAGTGTTCCCAGGTGGCCAAGAAGGCCAACAGCATCGTGGCTTGTATAAGAAACACTGTGGCCAGCAGGATTAGGAAAGTGATTGTCTCCCTGTACTTGGCACTGGGGAGGCCACAGCTTGAATTCTGAGTTCAGTTTTGGGCCCCTCACTCCCAGAAGGACATTGAGGGGCTGGAGCGTGTCCAGAGAAGGGCAATAAAGCTGGGGAAGGTCTAGAGAACAAGTCTTGTGAGGAGCGGCTGAGGGACCTGGGGTTGTTCCACCTCTAGCGAAGAAGGTTCAGGGGAGACCTTCTGGCTCTTGACAACTCCCTGACAGGAGGCTGGAGCCAGGTGGGGTCGGGCTCTTTTCCCAAGGAACAAGTGACAGGACAAGAGGAAACAGCCTCAAGTTGCACCAGGGGAGGTTTAGGTTGGGACATTAGGAAAATCTTCTTCCCTGAAAGGGTTGTTAAGCCCTGGAACAGTCTGCCCAGGGCAGTGGTGGGGTCCCTATCCCTGGAAGGATTTAAAAGCCTTGGAGATGAGGTGCTGAGGGACATGGTTCAGTGGTGACCTGGTAGTGCTGGGTTAGCGGTTGAACTGACGATCTTAAAGATCTTTTTCAACCTAAATGATTCTATTCTCAATTACATTTTCAACCAACACTTTTGTTCACTGTGCTGATGCGACTATTTGGGACGTCAAGAAGCCCAACTGAGGAAACACTTCCCTCATCTAAAAAGGCCTTTCTCCCTCTGAGGAAGGAGCACACACTGTTGTGCGTAAACAGTATTGACAGAAAAACTTTACAGCCAAAGAAAATTGCTACAACTGTGATGAAGCCTGATGTTTCAAAACAGTAAAAATGTAATTTCAATAATTCATAAGTTCCAAGGAAGAAGTTTTTATGTTTGTGACAAAATTGGCAGTAGTTATTCCTCACAAAAGAAATAATTGGTAGGATGAAATGGTTTCACTCCACGTCGTTGCTTTCAGTGGAGTGCTTGAAAATGAGATGAGATCCATCGAGACAAAAAAAAATAAAATCATTACCTGGCGATGAAAATGCACCTAAGTGGTTATTTACTATTAAAAACTTCAATACTGATGACAGAATGAAAAACTTAAAATCAGAGCGAGACGCCAGCTGTACCCTACCACAGCACCCCCCTTCCAAGGCTCCCTTTCCCAACGCATGGGTTAACATGCTACAGACTTCAAAACAACTCTCCTAGGGTGCTGTGGGAGACAACCACCTCCACCAGGGATCACCCGTCCTCTCCGAGGACACAGCTCCATCTTGGCACCATGTTCAGTGTGTCACAGCCCTCCCAAGCATACCCTTGTGGTAGGCACAACCCAAGGAGATATATGCTCCAGCCACAAAATCACCCAAGCCCCCCCCATACCTGCCCCATAACCATGAGTGACAAGTGCAGGATGAGAACTTGTTACTTTGAACACAAGGCACAGAGGCCGGCTGAGGTGACCAATTCTTCTCCCCCATTTCCCCTCCATCTGGATGCATTCTCACAGCAGTTAGTGTGAAAAAGAACAAACTTGCTCACCCTCACGCTGTGACTTGGGGTGAACAGATCTATTTCTGAAGCTTCCCGTGGCCTGCACATCCCCCCTGAGACTGTGCATGGTGCAGAGCACTGATAGGTTTGGGGGAAACAGAGGCACACGTCACCCGCGTGACAAAAGCATCCTCAGCTTGGCTGAGAGAAGAGCAGTGTGGAAGGGCAAACTATCCCTGTGCTAGGGCAGGAGGGCAGGTGGAGAGAGTGAGATACCACCAGGCCATACGTTGATATCCTGTGGTTCTTGCAGCTCCTTAACAGGGTTGAGGAGCATCTTTCTGCATCCTGCCTAAGCTCCAGGAAAAACAACAGTGCAGCATCTATCCTGCTCTGCTTCAGGAAACCGCATGGTAGCAGAAACTTCATTTAAGAAATTTTTCTTTGTGCTTCTGCATCTTTCTTGCCACTCAAAGGTCATAGGATGGGAAAGGAAGTGTAAGCCACAGTATGACTTTCTCATGAAGGACTGAGAAGTGTTCCAAAAGTGAAACCTAATGTTACAATTTCTAGTCCAGTGTGCCATATCACCGTCTGAGAGAGTGATAAAGAAGTGCAAGGTCTCAAGGAGAGAGACTTTGTATTGAAGTCGGTGCATCTGGGGCTGGTTTATTCTTGCTTTTATTTATTCTTTTCAATTCACTTGCTTTCACCTCCTCCAGGTCCCACTGCGATCACCGTGCTCAGTGGTCCATGGGGCAGGCAGCCCCGAGTCTAGGCCGTTTTCACACCAAATAACAACACATCGAGAATGAGAACACGGTTCCTGAGGCAGTGACTGTTTTCTGTGTCAGGCCCTCCCGGAGCTTCTCACCAGGGCAGAGATTGAAAATTCTCTGTCATCCCAGGCTCAATTACTATAAAAAAGCAGCAGAGAGAGGAAGGCCAATTCTGATAACTGAGTCAAGCAAGCAGAAAAAGTAGCTCCTCTGAGTGAGTTATCATCTCAGACCACCAACGCAATCCTTTCCAAATTCCAGCTAATTAAAAAGAATTCTCTCTTCTGAGTTGACCACTTACAGTTCTGAGTTACAGTTAAATCCTGCTCATAACAACATCCATAAAAACTAAGGAAAGTCGCAAGGTTTATTACTGATGTAACTCCAGGGTTATACTATAAGGTACTCAGTTTGTAGCTGCTTGGTTTGGAGTAAAGCAAGACTGGATTACAACCCCGAGTATCCCAATCGCTCTCCTTTCGTTTTACGTGCCCCCCCAGTTGAGGCCGGATTGCCTGGGAGAAGCAGTGCTCGAGAAACTGCTGCTGCACTTCACACAGCTTCACTTGGAATTACATTATTTCAGTTGTAAAGTAGTGGTGTTGGGGCTCCTGAACATTCCTCTTTTTTCGTCTAGTACCAGCCGACATATGAATATGTTCTTAGTAGCACCCACTCAGTTGGAGGTCAAGTTCTGGTGACCAGCTCCAGCATTTGGTCTGGGTAAAAATGCTCTGTATGGTCAGCAGTCTGACATTTGGGACTCATATAAAGCTGCTCGTTAGAATAATAACAGTAAAGAGAGAGGCAGTAACTTGGAGCCATAGGTTTAATTCTGGAAAGGGTTTTTAAAAGTCAAGCCACTCTCTTCCTCGCAGTGCACTCAGTAGGATTAGATCTCATCCACTTGTCAGGAGTTAGATGTTCATATCCTATCACTCGCTGTAAAACAAGGACTCAGGAAGCAGCTACAAGACATAAAGCACCTTCCTTTGCTTACTGCCCCGTGGCAATAAGTGCTTAACTCCTGGGACTCTCTATTAGCAATTCTTTTATCGTGTTAGCTGGATAAAAAACCACCTACTTACACAGCTTTTACTGACAAGATCAACTACGGGATTTGCAGTAGCAGAACAAAGTTGCTGCTCGCTTTCAAAGTGCCAAGGTCAACACAAGCCAGAACACCACTCAAAGCAGATATACTGCGCGCAGGAAGGACATGGCTCCGGAGGGAAAACAATATTCTGGTGTTTTCACTCTCAACCAAAGCAAGATTTGCCAATGACTGACCCTATTACAATATTTGAAAATGGATGTTTCATCACCCAGGCTTCAGAACAGAGGCTGGTGATAGTTTTCGGAGTGCATCACAGTCTATGCGTTCATCAGGGCACGGAAATGCATATCAAAAATGATTTGCCTGGGAGGATTCACTGCTCTCCGATACACCGCCTCATGAGGGGACCAAAATATGATACTCTGAAGAAAAACAGAATACCTGACTAGCCCTTCAATCCAAGAAAATAACACTTCACAGGGGAAGAAATCGGCTCTTGCACAGAACAGTTAAGCCATGTTGCACATGATGTAAGTATCCACATTTTTATTACCTTTTGTGTCTTAATTACTATTACAGCACGCTTGGCAAACCGTCACTCAACAGCTTACAATCACGGTCTTTGACTACATTATTTCACTCATTAGATTATAAAAGCAGCCAAAGAAAACTGCAGCACAGCTGCTGGTTTCTGTCCAGCTTCAGCCCTCTAAGCTCCCACAGCTGACAGTATGGGCAGGCCTATTTACTCAGTCTAAATGAATTGCCCTTCAATTAGGCTGCACTGCATCTTTTTGGCACGTTGCTGCAACAGCTGAGCAACTGCAAGTATTAGTCCCTGGGTAGGTGCTGCCTTCTCAATTATTATAGATATTTTTTTCTTTGGCGTTTTGAGGATGGGAAGAGAAAGTTACGGCACAGTCTCAACAGGCTGCGTCTTCAGAGCAAACTTCGTCCCGAAAGAGAAACAGAAGTAGTTTGTAAGTAGAGGGTCGTAAGAAGCCTCATTCAGTTATGATTTTTACACCTTCTGTTCGTGTTGTCCTGCTCTAAGCAAGGCTCAGCTCTGACCAAAGCTCTTCTGCTGTCAGGGCATTTGTTGCATTCCTGTCTCGGGCAGGCTCTAAATCAGGAAGCTCGTAATGGAGCTGACCTCCTGCACCAGCGCTGGGGAGAGCAACTGGTGTGGGCTAGGTCCTTGCCACTGATTTCCACAGAACTTGTAGGAATGCTGTGGATTTCAGATCCCTTTCCTGCACTGTGTTCCAAATCACGTAATCCTATTAGGGATATTAAGGATTAACAGATAAGAAACTGAAAAAAACCCCAATCCATTAACAAAAAATTACCTCTCCCAAATTTACATACAAAATATTGTTGTATAAATTATAGAATGGAATAGAATAGGAACAGACTATTTCAGTTGGAAGGGGACCTACAACAATCATCTATTCCAACTGCCTGACCACTTCAGGGCTCACCAAAACCTAAACCACATTATTAAGAGCATTGTTCAAATGCCTCTTAAATAACTGGCAGGCTTGAGGCATTGACCACCCATCTAGGAAGTTTGTTCCAGGGTTTGACCACCCTCTTGTTAAAAAAATGCTTCCTAATGTCCACTCTGCACCTCCGCTGGTGCAGCTTTGAACCACAAATCACTACTTTAAAAGCAGCATAATTCTCTCAAACACTTGACAGTCTCTGGCAAATATGGGCAGATGAGCTCTTCTCCTGGAATCATTCACCCATCCTCCAATTACTGTCAGTTTATTGTGGCGATGAAAAAAGCAATGGAAAGAAATTCAGTTAATGCCGCTGCAATACAAAAAGCATCAAAAAAAATGAGCCTGAGTCAGAAATATTACATTTCTGGAGTCAGAAATATTACACTTCTGGACCACAACGAAAGAAAAAATGGTACCTGGCTGCATCTTGCCTATAATCATCTTCCCGAGAGCCCTGGCAGTGGTGAGCTTAGAGAGGGAGATAGGACCAGCATTATTAAGACCCCGTGACTAAACCGTTCACCAGGTTGGTGATATTACTAAATATTTTCATGTCTCAGAGAGCAACCTCAGCTAACATCTGATACGTGACCTGGGAAACATCAACACTGCTTGATGGGCGGATCTAATTTTGTATGGAGCGATCATTACATTCTATATTGCACCTCAGAAACAGCAGCTTCTTCCACTCTACCCATCTTCAAAGCATCATAGAAAGCTTCCCGCTTTCCTCCCACAAGATATTTTTGTAGCAGAAACCACAAAATTATTCCATTCTTTGTTCCAAACTGTGTTTAGGCAAGGTATAAATTCACTTTCCAGTAAACGTACCATCACTGACTGGGCTGTAAACTACATGAGTTTAGACTCAGATTGATTGCTGAGATCCGCTGTCAGAAGAGAGATTCACTTGTACATAGGGAAATTTAACAAATGATTTTTAATAGATAATGGGAAAGAAAAATCTGCAGTTACTGGTCTGTTCACGTGCTACAAGTGATTGATTATGGACTTATGGTAGTGGTAGTTCATCCTAAGTGTTTCCACGGGGACACAAATAAGCTTTAATTAAAGGATGATATGAAAAATCTCGTGTTGAGAGATGAATTTGTTAATAAAACATTGATAAATTACCTGGTGGATTTAATTGGCAGGGAAATGCTCTTCCACACTTAATTCAGTTGTTTATTTTCACACAGAAGGTACACACGGAAAGGATTTTAAGTACACCTCTGATAAGATGATTTAAGGGAAGAGAAGCCTCACTCCGTGGTTCAGTAGTGGCATTCAGACAGTGATTTAAAGGACTTAGAGTAGCACCGAGGAAGCACATTTAAAATAAAGCAGTGTGTTTTGAAGGATCATCATTTTAGCACTAGCACAGAATTTCTACAGAGCAAGTCTTCTGTTTAAATATCTGCACTTTAAGAAGTTTGAATATACCAGAAGGCGTTTGTGGGGTTTTTTTTCCCCTGTTGCTCCTTCTGTATTGCTAAATGCAGCTACACCAGGGAGCAATCCCAGGCTCTTGGAGAAGCTCCTGATGAATGGGTGGGTTCATTTCCAGAGTATCTGATTCAATTGTGTTGCACTACTGGGGCTGTTGGACAATTCCTGCTGTAGTGACCATCGTTTCACCACTCAAAATATCGACGGTAACAGACTATGCAGCAGCTGACCAGAGGTTTTTAAGATGTAAATTGGAGGACACATGATACAAAGCTGAGAATGCAGAGCTAGCTGAGGCAGCACTGGATGACAGGAGGAGCTCAAACCTGTCTCTGTTGATTATGGAAAACCTGAAATGAACCAAACCCAAGCTTCAGTCCAGCAGAAGCTGATTTTTGACCCCTGTAAAGGACCTGGGAATTAACTAATGTGGTCAATCACAGACCCTAGAAAGCAGAAGCCGAGTTAGTTGACAGTACAGACGTGTCCTGTATTAGTACGGTGGACTCTGGAGTGATCTGTTTTCCAGAAAAGTAAATTAGGCCCTCAGGGACTGAAAGGCCTGTTGTCACTGGAAGGAACCTTGCTTTCTGAAAGATGCAGAATACCTACTTTCTGCAAGTCCACCCTCGCCCTGGGATACCTGGGCATCTAAAATCTGTCATTTCATCACCCGTGGTTTTCATAGTAAATGCAGGGGTTTTTCAGTTCATTCTGTTCTGAGACTGATACCCCAAAAATATTCCTGAGAAAGCGTACAGTTGAATTAATGTGGCTAAATAAACCTGTACATGTTTGGGAAGGATTGTTATTGTGTTTGATTTCTATTGCCAGAGCAATTTGCAATGAGATGGCTGGTACTGGAAAACACCCTGGTTCAGCAGAGGAACC
Source organism: Ceryle rudis (assembly GCA_033439905.1). Lineage (NCBI taxonomy): Eukaryota > Metazoa > Chordata > Aves > Coraciiformes > Cerylidae > Ceryle > Ceryle rudis. The sequence continues at coordinate 15,962 of JAAGNO010016300.1, read as the reverse complement.
TCCTCACCTTTCCCCACAAAGAGGGGGCTCTGCCAATGTTCCTCAGCTGTCCTCATCTTACAGAGCCAGGACGGAACAGAGCTAAAGTTTTCTTGCTTCCATAGTCTTTTGAAAATTGCAGGAGACCTGCTATTTGGCAACAGCAGATAAAGACAGATTTGTATTAGAGAGCTGCAGTAGGGGGAAAAAACTAAATCCTGACCAACATTCTCTTTTACTGGTGGCTGTCAGTTTGAATTCACTGGGAAACAGGAAAAAATATGATACAACCAGATCCTGCAGACCTCTGTATCGCAGAGTTTTGCCACTGTAAGTGCTACTAATCATTAGTTCAAGATAAAGGCAATCTTTTCTTTCGGTAAGACAGGAGACCAGCTGTAACCGCTGCAACAACTCTACATTCTTCCTTTAACCTCTGGTGGTACTGAAGCACTTTTATTTTGAAGGCAGCTTGGTTTTGGTGGAGATTTAGTGGATGTGCAGAAGCAAATTAGCTCTCCCAGCATCTCCATTCTGCAAACAACATGAAAAAGTGCCTCTGAAGTGATTAATTAAATATAAATATAATAACACTGACTCAAAGCTAAAGCTGCCTGGCTCCAGAATCTATTTTGATGTGTTGAAAGCAGTACTAAAGACAGCAAGAAATTTAGCTGGGTGCTATTCTGGCTCGGGAATAAAATGGGAAGAAAATGCCACATGTAACTGGGACTTCTCACTTGCACATCATGTTTCCTCGGAAAGGACAGGTAAGTCAAAAATCTGTTGATTGACTTACAACTGCCTTTATATTGTATGATTGGGAGGACACTCAGAAAAACACTTGAGCCAAGTGTGACAATGGCAAGAGACATATTTCCTACATTTTTTTATTTTCTTGGGCTTTTTTCCAATATAGGTGCTTATTCTAGAGTACCCTAGCCCTTTAGTAGTTCAAATATCACAGAATTGTCAAGAGTTGGAAAAGGCCTCTAAGATCACCGCATCCAACCGTTCAGCTGCCTGTCTGACTTTCTTGACAGAGGAAAAAATAGAAATAATGATTTCTAACTGAATCCAGAGTAGATGGTGGTGTGGGTCTGTGTATATAAGTGTAGATAATAAGACATGTCTATATTGGTATCCCAGATTTTGGTGACTTCTGGTTGCAATATCAATATTGGTCCTCTTCCTTCTATAGGAGAAAACCCTACAGAAGCTGCAGAAAAGAAAACAGACTTCTGAAGTTCATTTAGCGATCTCCTTTCTTTAAGGTAGGCACAACTATTCTGAAAATGATCTTGCTTGATCTGTGATTAGCCTTGAAAAGCCCTCGCTTCTATTATTGATTTTATCTATGCTTGTAAGAAAGAGATTAGAAGTTTCTAAGGCAAAAGAAGAGACAAGTTTGAAGACCTAAGCAGCGTGTGGCAGATCAGGAGAAAGGACTGGAATCTCCAGGCTCTTTAGTAACACCTGTAAAGCACAGGCTAGACATGCAAGAACCACTTCGTCGTACCTGGGACAGGTAAGTATAAAGGCAAAGAGGATGAATGAGTGCTTGAATAGGAACGTAAGAGTTGCTGGTTCTCTGTTGCTGCTTGCTTTCTCTGTAAGCCCTTGTTACCTGACCCTGTTTATGGCAAATCGAGTATTGAAGTCAACGTAGTCAACATGAGAGAGGATGGAGTCCCCCAAACTAGCCACAGTAGATCAAATTCATCTCAGAGTTGATACTGATGGAACAAGTGGAGCTGTTTTGAATCACTGGGAGTGAAGGAAAAAAAAAAAAAGAAAGAAAAATAGAAATAGTCTGACAAACTGAACACAGCTTTTGCTGATTGACACGGAGGATTCATCAAGGTTTGGGTTTTTTTCTGGATCCCCTTACTTATGTCCCCCCTGTAATCTTTGGCTTTCCCTGTTTCCTTCTCTATGTACCAAGGAGTCTCATGCTTCATGTATCTCCAGCTCCTCTGTACTGCTTCCCAGGAGCTGGTGTCGCCAGATGCTAAACTGGCTCCTCCCCAGTAACCAGCAGGACCTCAGATACTCTGTATTTCTCAGCTGTTAGTCTAACGCATTCTGCAAGACTTTCCTTTTCAAGACATGATTTAGATCAAGTAATCTTTGTTTTCAGTCGTGCTGCATCATAAAATTAGGCAATTACTCTTGTAAACCTGTCAGGGCTCTAAGTAATTATCTAATTTAGAACATTGAAAATAAAAGGCAGGAAAATTCCACTCTCACATGTATTGCTTAGAGGAATTAGCCTGGGGGATGCAGGCATGCTGATGATCTCTATTCTGTCCTGTGAGTTGGGTTAGCAGTCAAAATCATCCATGAATATATGGTCATCTTAAACTGAGTTTTCCTTTGGCTTCATTCACGCTCCGTTTCTGTTCTAATTGCACCAAATAAGACAGACTATTGCAAGGAATCAAATTTCTTCCTTCAGCCATCTACTGGAGGGTTATAGGGGAGACAAAGCCAGACTATCCTCAGAAGCGCACACTGAAAGGACAAGAGTCAATGGACACAAACTGCAGCAAAGGGAAGTTTGGGAGAACATGAAGAAACAGCTTTTTTCCACAGTGAGACTGGTGCAGCACCGGGACAGGCGCCTGGAGTGTTTGTGGAATCCCTGTCCTTGGGGATTTTCAGCACTCAGCTAATGAAAACCTCAAGCCACATGATCTGACTTTAAAGTGAACCCTTCTCGGGGCAGAGGTTGGACTAGAGACCTCAAGAGTTCCCTTTCAACTTAAATGGTTCTAAAATTCTAACAAGCAGAGACAGAATTCTGTATTTCTTACAACCTTGCCAAGTGGAATTTCTTACAACCTTGCAAGGTCAGTTCAAGCAAGATCACTTCCCCCTATCAAGCTGAAACCACGTGAACAGGATGATCTCTCGTTCTGGGACAGTAGAAGCTCCTTTAGCATCAAGGAGGTGCAACCGAGGTGGCGCTAAGCTGAATGAGAATTTAGTTAAAACCTGGGTAGAGCAGTTATCCAGTGACATTAAAGGCTTTGTCCTCTTAAATTGCTAGAAAATGAGGAAGAATGACTGAAAAAAACTTGAGAACAAATTATGCACGCAAACAGAGTTCTTATTCCTCCCCCCCTCAGTGCTACAGCACTCGGGGAGGACAACACCTGGGCTCAAATCTCACTGCGAATGCGGCATCTGACATCGCTGCGAGCTCATCTTCAGCAGCAAAGCCTGCTGGTGCAGGAAGGCTGCTTTCTCACCCCATCTACCGTGGAAGCGCCACGCTTAGCTCCACACTCACATCCACACATATTTCAAAACGTCCCCAGTTTTCACAAAGCAGATGTACCGTTTCCCAGCCAGTTCTACTTGAGAAAGTCCCTGCACCTCCCTCCATCTGCTCCCCGGGCCTACGCAGGCAACAAACTGTGCAACCTTGTAATGATGATCTTGGCTTTATGCCTCCACCAGAAAAAAAGAAAAAAAAAGCCCCCCTCTTCAGCTAGTTTTTTGATACGTGCTAATTATAGATACTAAAACATGAACATAAGGCCACAGATATTTTTGATAAAGTTTCAGTGAAGATCCTAAAGAGAGCACGGGAATATTTCAGAGCCATGTTTCAAAGCTACCTTATGGACATTTGTAATTTATTCTAATACCAAAGGCATGCCCTCAGTGAGAGTGGAAACAGAATGATAAATGCTTGCTAGGCCTGCTGGAAAGGCAGGATACAATTTCCATTGGAATTTTACCTTTCTCTTCCCCTCAGTGAAAAATTTTTATGTTTCTCCAGAACAGCAAATTCCAATAGCTTTGATGGTTGGACAGACCTCAAGGTCTTCATTCAGATTAGATGAAGTAGGAACAGCCCTCAGGCACAAAACATTTTAAATCCAAATTTTAAATACCTCCAAATTTTGTAAGAGATTCAAGGTTCGGGGACTGTCTGTCACAGGAGGGAAGAACATAACTGACATCAGAGTCAAAATACAAGTTTGATATTACAGAAGATGAACACTCTTAACATCTGAAAGCTTTAATTGTAGGTTAACTGTAAATTACAGACTGTCTGAAATGGAAAGATGTGGCCTTTTTCTACAGAATCTCAATTAAAAAAAAAACATTTTTATTTCCCCCACGTTCTCCTGAATTTCACCGGGCCTAATTTCAATTGAATGTTCCTGTTGTAACCAATTATTTAATCCCTACTCCACTTTCTGATCCAATGCCAAATCTATGAAGGCTTTCACTAAACAATCCTCTAACACAAACAAAAACCTCCCCACACACCTGGATGAATTGTGGGGGAAGCAGAGGCTCTAACAATTAGACATTATTGTTAAGCAACTTAACGCTAATGAGAACAGTCGTTCAAAAAGCGAAGAGCATTGTTAGGGGGAAACAAACACCCTGAAAAAACAGCAATCAAAAGAACTGACATTCAAAGATATGTTAGCAACAACTGTAACCTTATAGCCTCTCATTCACGCTGGAGTAAATAGATAATTGCTCATGCATAAACATACGAAGGGCTAAGGTTTCAATAAATTAAGGATTAAACTTGGAGAACATCCACAAAGAAGAGGAGAAAACAAAAAGACTACAGACACTCTTGGGAAGCAAGTGCACAGTATTATGCTCTGACCTCCTGTGCTTACAGACCAGTTCTGTGCAGCCTCCGTTGTTGAAAGCTAAAGATCCGTGAGGCTGATGTAAAACACGGGGAAAGGAACTGGTAAAACGGCAACATCTAAACTAATGATTGCTTCTCGAGGCTCACTTGTGCAGCAAAACCTGCGTGACCCAGGCGGATGCATGCGAGCGGTAGACGAGTTTCAACTTCACCGACTGAAAATACTTGCTGTTCATGGACCGCTCTAAACTCACTCTTATTCAAGTTCTGTGAATCTTTGTTGTAAGAGTCTTTTAGGTGTGGACTGATCTCCTCACCACCAGAACTGGTGTTAACGCGAGAGAACCCAAAGTGGTGTCAGTAAAAGTATATTTAAGAAGAGAAGTAAGGTTTTGCCCGACCTGTCCACCGTAGATTTTCTTGCACCTTCTGAAGTATCCAGTATGGCCTGGATAGATCTAGTCTAAAGAACACCATGCTTTTGTCTTGTTGGTACTTGAAATTATGGAATTAGCTCCAAAAGTTGGACTCCAGAACCTGATGCAGGGTCTGGATCAGTTAATCCAATTCTAAATCAAACATTTTTAACAGGACCATTTGGGAGCTTGCCATAATCCAGGCTTGTAGTGCAAATACACAGTACAGCCAACTTGTATTTGATGCTAGAACGCTAAGGACTGGAAAAATGGCCAGAACAACAGCCACAGAAACCATATGATTATTCCTAACACACGCACATACACATGACTCTTAAGCACACGCCTGCAAACCTATGGCTAACTTCAGCCTTACTTCTCAACCCAAACATTACCCATTTTCAGTTCCCGTGTAGTTTCTGCAGATGTCAATAAACTTAATTTTTCACACTCTTTGGGTACAGAACCCAAACAAGTTGGTAAACTGATGGATGGGAAAGGATTCCAATTACAGCGTAACAAATGCAACTAGGCTTGAATTCCCGTAGGAGCTTGGGACAGACAGACATCCTCTTACACTGACAGACATCCTCTTACACTGGCTCTCAGCAAATACCCAAACATTCCTTTTTTAGCAGAAATACTCATAAGAAATTAGTTTCAAGATCTCAAGGGTGCATAGTTGAGGCTCCAAAGACTATCTGTACACACACAAGTATGTTATTCATGCCAGAACCGCTCATCCAATCAAGGAACGGAAATGCTACTACTGTTTGTGGTTCATTTACCCAAATGCTCCCGAATACCGCAACGGAAATTTAGAATAGTTGGGACCACTACGACGGTGAAAATATTCAAAAAATGCATGATAAAAACTCTAATATTACACTAAAACTCCTGTGCTGCTCTCAGAGGGGAAAAGAAAAGAAAAAAAGGCTATGTTAAATGTCTTCTGAAACACCTGGAACTGTTACTAGCCAAAAAAATACGGGTTTGGATAAGCAGTGGATGAGTATCTGTAAAAAAAAAAGAGTTTTGCTCATTCATTATTGAGTGTATTATTTAAGTCTTGTATTAAATTCCATATCAACTTCAATTATCCTCCCCTCCCAAAAAAAAAAAATAAAAATCTGCTACGCTATGGAGTATTTTATTTTAAATTTCTCTTTCATTTATGGTTAGGACAAAATGAGGAGGCTCAGCTCCCCAAGCAAGCACTTAGAAAAAAAGAAACCATGAATCATGAGCTCGCCCTAGTGTCTTAAAGTAGCACCGCAGTGAGGACCTGAAAAATCCTTCATGCTATACTTTGCATTTGTATAAATAATTTTCCTTCTCTACCTTTTCCATATTAAAGCCAAATATTATTTGCTTAAACTCTTGACTTCTTTTGTTGGTATTTAACAAATGCTTATTCATCTGGATCTCCCATTTTACAACAAACTGAACATACTCGACTGTTTTGATGGGTGTTTTGATCAATTCAGGTCAAAGCAGCAAATCACTGTTTATTTTGCAGACTACAGGCATTGCAGCACTTCTCATAGAGAACCCCAAGCAAATCGTTAAAGGTTTTACTCTCTAGCTTTAGCCTAAGACAGAAGAAAGGAGAAGTGAAAAAGCAAGAGCTAAAAATCTGAAGCATTTCACGTGGGATTTGTAAGAAATTCCCCATTCATTCATGACCTGGTTTTCAGAAGCTAGTCCATTTACATACAGTCTGCACGCAGCTCTGTCCCGTCTTTCTAGTTTTTCCTCCTCCTCCTGCCTTTATTTTAAATTCCCAATGAAACAACACATCTCAAGCATACAGCTTGATGCCATTAACGCCGGCGTGCTCCAGCTTACAGAACAAAAAGAAGAACCAAAACAGACACGGGGTTTTGGCAAGACATTATCTATCACCTCTAAATTGGCAAAGCGACCCTCTTCAGCCTCCCAACAACAGGAGGGCAGAAAGTATCATGAGGAGTGGGGTGGCACATGCTGCAATTTCAACAGCAGCGTGAGGTGGGCTGCAAATTGTGGGAGAAAAGGAAAGGAAGGAGACATCTAGTCTTTGAAAACTACAGTAGGACAAAGCTTTTCAAGGACAGATGCAAATATACATGTCAGACACTGGACGTCCAAAAGCACTGCAAACACACAGCAGTAGGAAAAGCTTGAGAAGGACTGAGAAATTTGAGGGCAAAACTAAAGGAAGAGCTTTCTGGTTATTCTTAACAGTTTTAATAGTAAGGCAGAGCCTTTTGGTTTTTCCATCTTCTTAACCCCATCCTAAAACCCCCTCAACAAAGGGAAAAAAAATAAAAAAGGATGAAAGGAAATCCCAGTCTCAAATCAGTATCTCTTACTTCGATGTCATTTGGAATAACTGGCTTCTGCAAGAAGTGAGCGTTTGAAGGTAAAGGAGATGTAAAACCAAGGCTGCTCTGGAGAGGACATCCTACAGAATTCGAGTCACATTCTTGCATTAAACATATGTTGTATCTGAAGGTAAAAAAAATTCGTAGAAAAAAGGATGTTTGAAAACTGACGTGACGGTCAGAACAAGTATTTTGTTCCTGCAATTTCATTCTGCATTTTGTTTCTTTCTCAATCTATGTGCCAAAGCGTATTATTGTTTACTGCTGGACTTGAGTTAATTATTTTCCTGACAAGGGTGCCAATTCCTATTTAAAGAACAAAATACACTCCTGATTTTCCCCGCAGTCATATTGCTATTACTAGAGATGAGTACGCCTTGGCACAAAGGCCACCCTCACTGCTTCTTGGTGCTTAATCCCAGGAAGAATGGATAGATTTGTTCAGCAGATCTGGTTCCCTCCCTTATAGCAGAGCAGTTTGAGCTCAAAATGGCACATGGGTCACAGCATCCCCTTAACTCCTGTCCAGAAATAGGCATCAGCAGCCTCATTTACTACACTACATGAAGTGCTAGGAGAAATGAGATGCCTCTTCCTTTTGGACACCAAGAGTAGCCCTATTCCGATTATTTCACTTTTGGGATGGTGGCCGGTGGACTCCACAAAGGAGGAATGGTCATCACCAAAGCATTTCTATGCAGGAAAGTAGCAACAGCTCCTATGAAGGGCAGAGAGAGCAGAGAGGCTTGCCAAGGGTGGGAAAGATGCATTTACTGGGAGCGCAGCAGCCGCCTAGATGAATATCCTCTCATCTGGACAGAGGAACTGCCACCTTTCCATGTGCTGACCTAGCTAAGAAAAATGGACAGTGTTTCAATGCAACACACTTTGTAACGGGTGCTTGCAAACACTAAGCAAGAACTTCATACTTGCAGGATCCTAAGCAGGCCATCTAAGCTACCAAAGTATCAAGCCAATGGAGCTTGTTTCCATGGTAGTCTGGGCTCAGCAGCACTGTGCCCACACAACTGCTCCAGCAAACAAAGACAGCCTTTCACAAAAAGGAAAAGCTTGGTTGAAATACAGTCACCTAAAATAGACTGCAGTAAAGAGAGGCCGGATGATACGAAACGCATCCACCCATGGCCTCTGTGATGCCCTCTTCTGCTTTAGAAATCATAGGACAGCACCATTCTGGAAGAATCTCAGCAGACATTAGGCCAGTTACCCGGTAAGACAGGATGACATAGAAAGGGGACAATACAAGGAAAACGGGCTCTCAGCTACCACATAAAGGTTGCAAAAAGCATGAGCAACAAAGCCTCCTGTTACCAGCTGCTGCACGAACGCTCCAAGTGCAGTCCCCCTGTTAAGTTGTATTGCTTCCCTATTTCCAACAGGATAATGATGAACATTTGTTTATAAAGGTTTCCCAAGAATTAAGGTAAGACTACTGTCTCTGACTCCTGCTGCTTAACATCTTGCGTTAGCAAATGGTCCCAGAGACTTTTGACTCGGTTTTTAACTATTTAAAATGCAATATTCACAGGAGTATGACAACCTATTAGGAAACTAATAGCAGCGTCGTACCCGAAAGATACATCATTACACACACGCGTATAGTTAACGGTGAAGTATGCTTCAGGATATCCAGAAGTCTCTTAATGACAGGGCTGATAAAGAGCAAGGCATCCATCACATTCCGCTACAAAATGTTACAATGATATTAAAAATTACACAGCTGCTTACTCTCAAGGTTGCAGATGCAATTATAAAACCCAGGGGTAGAAAAGTACATACTCTTTGCTTTCATTTGTGTGCTTCTAAAAAATTTAACTCTTAACCGTGTTTCATATTTTTTCCATAACTGGAAGCTGAGGTTCCCATTAAACCAGGGCTCCTTTTTCAGAGAAGCAAGACAAAAAGACAGATGAAATTCCGTATTGAAACAATGCCCTAACTGACACTTCACGAGTTATACGAAGGATTACATTACTGCATTTCAAACCGCTTCTGGCATCTCTGTAATTTGTAACTCTGAAAGATGCAGAACTGCAAAGCCCTGTAGAGAAACCACCATGGCTACCAGGCAGTGCAGAAAATAAAGCTTTTTTGAAGCCCTATCCTGTGTTCCCAATCCCACTTAAATAGATGGGGAGTGAAGAATGCTGAAACAAAAGCACAGTGCCATGCCTTTGCTTTTTACAACACGAAACAGCTTTTCAATCTCACGTCAAAACTTAAGAAAATATTCACCAAACCACACTGGAGGTTGAGCAGAAAAGCAGTGCAACAGCTTTTAAACATCAGAATATAACAACCCATCTTTGAACAACTTCTCAACATTTCTTGCTGTTACTGTTTTACTCTTCCAGTCATTTCTACATTGGATTTCTAACACCTAAGAGAGTTCTCAGAGGCAACATGATGACACTTGTTTCAAGTCTCCTCTTTAAATGACAGAAGCTCAGTTGTCTGGAGGGAGATGACAGAGCAGAGTCCCATCAGACCTGTTACTTACACCCACAAACATAAACCAGCCAGAACTAACAGGGACTAACTGGTTAGCATAGCAGGCAGCTCAGAGGTGCAGCCCAGGAAGTAAGTCAGTGCAATGGTGATGGTCTACATGAAGAGATCTTGTCCTAGATGGGAGCCCAGGAGGAAAGATGTGTCTGCCTGGAGCACTGGATCCCCCTTCCCTAGTTCAGGGCTGGGTCTGCAGCAGGGCTGCTCTGGAGAAATTACCGAATCTGGTGACCTGGTGGGGGTCAAATGAAATATCTGACATCTAATGAGCACCCCAATAGCAACAGACAACCTGAAGACCCAGTGAAAAGAGGGCCTTTCAACAACAGGAGGTTCAATGCTACGTTATCAACTTTGCAAGAGTAACAGAGCCACATGTATAGGTGGGGGTGTTCCAATATATTTAAAGAATTATAAACATTTGTAGGTAACAGCATGAAGTTGTAATAGGAAAACAGAAGCATGGAAGAATCCTTGAGGTTAGGAAGGCCATAATCTAATCCCAGTTTAGCACCAGAAGAGTACATTACTGATTCCAATTATGGCAATGACAGCGATCGTGAAACGCTGCGCACAGAAACTGTAAATTTTGGACTGGGAGCAATAGAAGGAGTTAAATCACCTACGTATAGAATGGGTCATTGATTCATCGGGATGAGAAGCAGAAACAAAACTCCGAGAAGAACCTGTACAGGTATCCACATCATGAGAGATGGGATTTTGAATTTAGACTCAAGTGGTGCTTGGGAACCAGTTCAAGTGGAATGACTGGAAGAGGTTTCTTTAGTGGTGATCACAACACAATAAGCTTACTTGAGAAAAGAGCAGGTGAGTGAAGAAAAGCATTAGATAAAAATGTGAGGAACAATGTAAAAACAAGGCTATTAGTCAAGAAAAGGATGAAAAGAAAGCACCAAAAGCAGGAACAATCAAATCTACAAAGTGTCAAAACTCCACAGTATACAGATTTAGAAGCCCATGGACCAAAAGGGAAAAAAAGGAAGAAAACCCCAAACAAACCCAAACAATTAATTCTTGATCGATTCAATGGGGAGGTAAAGCAATCGTGAGAAGGGAAAGGTCAGAATTTAAAGAATTGGAAAGCTTGTGCACACGCAGAGAACAGAGAAACCATAAAACACGGCAGGTCAAATATAAACAAGAAATTAAGAGGGTGGTAATTAATTCAAACAGCACCTTACAACAGATACTCAACTTCACAGTCAAAAGTTATTTTAAAACATTAATAGCAGGTGGCCAGCTAAGGAATCAACAGGACGCCTTGATGAAGGAAGAGTAATAGGAGCACTCAGGGGTATGCAAAAACACTCAGGGAATTTCCAGCACTGATCTCCTCTGATGAAGACATTGGGAAGACTCTCACAGAACTTACAAAAAGCTGCTCTGCCAGAGGCCTGCAGTGCTGCCAACACTATTCCCATCTACAAGAAGGGTTCCAGAACGTATCCTAGAATTATGGGCTCATGAGTGATCTCCTCGGCAGTGAGAGAGTCCATAATAAAGGACAAAGTTAGGGCACCTGCACAAATGGTACCAATTCTTTCCAAATGGAGTCCGATTTGTAAAAAGAAATCCAGCCTCACTAGGCTGCAGGACTCATCTGAGTGTTACCAGTCAGTATTTGGGTAAAGGGAATCCCACAGACACGACATACTTGCATTTTGAGATAATTTCTCATTAATAAGCTACGTTGCCTCAGGGTTGGAAAGGAGACAGCAGATCCAGGATGTGACCAAAGAGCATCCATGCTCAGAAACATGCTAACACCGTCTCCAGGTGATGATCAAAGTGCAGTACCACGCTTCCTAGAGCAACCACCCTGGGGACATTTCAGAAGCCTTTGAAGTTTCCTTGTGTAACACTGTTTCCTACTATATATTTTCATACTGTTCCAGCTTATCAGCAGTAATTTCCTCTATTCCTCTTCAAAGCAGCTCCAGAGCAGAATACAGTCAGCACAAACCATTTTACATTTTTAAATAGTGTACAATAGCAGAAATGAAATTCTTTCTAATAAATATCTGCACTAATAAGTCGAGTTCAAGCTAAATGCATCGGTTTGTTCATACCCAAATTCTATAAATTGAAGTGGGTGTCACAGCCTTCAAGAGCTTAAATACGGCTTCAAAAGAATCTGTCAATTATTTAATAGAAATCTTTTCCTAGTACAATGTTGCTGATCTATGTCTCACATCCAAGGTTAATTTAATGCTTAAAATGTAGCATTTCAAGTACTGTTGCATGAAATAATTTATCTTGGAAAAAACAGAGAGAACAAGGAAAGACAATTATTCGTGTGAATAACTGAACAGGAATCACAAAGGAGAGAAAATTATATCTAGATAAGGTAGACATGCAAAGATCAATCCATTATACCAGGCGACACAATGAAAAGAGATTTAAATTGCAGGGTAAGATTATAGCTACAGAAAGTAATTTTTTTTTAATTTATTTATTTTTAAGGAAAAATTAATCTGATCCACCACAGATTCTGGTCAAGGCAGTCAAGGTGTTACTATGCCAGCTGGAAAACCTCTTTAAAACCTACTCAGGTACATCTGTACTCTCAATACACACTCTTCCAAAGATCTCAAATGATGGAGAACACAAATAGTTGGCAGTTCCAGAGGGGTACCCACAGCCATGACACTTAGACAAAGGTTAGTCCCAAGGCAAAATGAAGGAGGGTAAGTATCAGGGATAGGACCTGCTTTACCAGGAAGAGGACCAGAGGTCCGACTTTTTCTGTGTCAGTGAGATCAGACGAGGATTGAAAAAAAACAATTAAAAGATAACCGAGACGTCCCATGAAATCTCAAAGGCCAGTTTCATCCAGTTTCCAGTGACATCTCAGTAAGTGGCCAAGAACCAAACCACTTCTCTAAAGCAGTGGGGCATAGCTGCCCACATCGTTTGGGACCAAGACCCAAATCATTTCAGAGCCCCTACCGTGGGGTTTGGCACCTTCATGTGAAGAACCCCAGAGCCATTTGAGAAGAGAAAGAACCATGTCCCAGCCCAGTGAGATTTGCTGCTTCCCCTGGGCTTGGATCAGGGAAGCTGAGGAGAGATTGCTAAATCTCACCGAGCCCTTGGACACTTTCTGCTCGTTCACATGGACAGCAATGACACAGTCAGGGGAGACCATGAGCACTTCAAAACAAAAGGCCTGAAGGACTAGAGCTGTGTGATAGGTTACAGGGGAGGAATTTAGAAACACTGCCAAGGCATATGGAGATGGTGTTAGAAAAACCCAAGCTCACCCAGGCTTGAAGAAGACTTTTAAGGGCTAAAAGTCCTTCTCTCACATTAGTGGCAGTGGTGCAGGTGACTTTGTAACAGCCAAGGCACATAAGGTTAAGTGAGCCAGTTTCTTTGCCTCACTTGCCACTGACAAGGTCTCCCAGGTCTCTGACATTCTCTCCAAGGAGAAGATTTAACTACTGGCAGCAGATATGGCTGAAGTCAGGGATTACCTGGGAGAGCCTGACTCATCCAGTTCTATAGGACCAGATGGGCTTCACCCATGGGTGCTGAGAACTGACTGATATCATTACAAAGGTGACAGAGAGCAGCCTTGCTAAGTTGTGGAGATCCAGGAAGGTCCTCAGTTAATGATGAAAGACAAATGTTGTACCTGTCCTCAAAAAAAAAAAAAAAAAAAAGACCAAAAGTTCTACCCAGGGACCTCGAAGCTAATCAGCTTTCCTTCAGTTTGCAAGGAAATGATGAAACGAGTCAACAAGTCCTCCTGGAACACACTTCTGTGTGCATGGTGGTTATTTGGAATAGTCTGTGGAAAAGGACATGGAGGTCTTGGTAGTCAGCAAGCTGAACACCAGCCAGCAGTGTGCCCTGGCAGCAAAGGCAGCCAGCAGCGTCCTGGGCTGTATGAAAAGCAGCATGGCCTGTTAAGGAAGATTGACTGAGGGAAATTATTATCCCCCTTTGCCCTGTACTCATTAGATCACATCCGCTGAGTACAGATCAGTGTGAGGAACCCTGGCAGAAGAAAGACATTGAACAATTGGACTGAGTTCAGTAGAGGGTCATCAAGATGATCAGGGGCTGGAACACATGTCCTGTAAGAAGCAGCTGAGGGAACAGGCTTTGTTCAGTGTGAAGAAGAGAAAGCCACAGGAAGGAAGAGATCTGTTAGGTTGTGAGAGGAAAGGTTCATCTTCCCAAAGAATCACAGAATATCTCAAGCTGGAAGGGACCCATAAAGGTCGAGTCCAACTCCAAGAAGCACAGAGAGACAGCTGTAAATGAGAGAATCTGAGTAACACCCTGCCTGCCTCAACTACTCTGGGTTATCACAGGAGTCATCAGCTTGAGGGGGCACAGAGGAACAAGAGTCAATGGAACCCAAATAACTTATCCAAAGAAAATGAGCCCCTGCCACAGCTCCTCCCAGGGCTGTCACAGGAGAGCCATCAATGTCAGTGAAAAGGCTCTTTGAGACTGAGGGTGAGGTTTACAATGTGCAGGGAAAAGCCTTACATGGTTGTTCAGAATTTACAGGGATATTTAGGGAAGGAACCGAAGGCAAAGGAATGTGGGGATCAGGGTGATTTGGGAAAGATTAGACATGTGAAAATAGAAAGTAAGGCATCAGAACGGGCTGGATGTGCAGGGCTGGTCAGTACGCCTGTCTTTCTGCATCTGGTCAGCACAGTCTGTCCTGTCTCCTCACTAAACTTTAACTATTGTCCTGGGTAAGTGTCTCCAGTCTGTGGGTATGTGTGCATACAGAGGTCTGAGTCATCACTTTCTTTCTCATGCTTTTAACTCATGGTTTCCCTGCATCTCCGATTGAGCTAAGAGTTTAAAAAAATGACAAGCAATAGAAACAACAGCGGACCTAAAAAATGCCTTGGCAACAAGGAGTTCAATCAGCTTTCTTGCTTAGCACCCCAAATAACAGTCAAGCCCTCCCCTGTGCAAATCAGTCACTCTCTAAAACCCTTATTTACAAAAATGCTTTTTGTTCACAAGAAGTTCATGCATTTCACGTTTATAAAATCTTTATACATTCCACTTTCTCCTTTAACATACAACGAAATGTTCTGCATTTTTACAAAAAAACACAGGAACATTAACCAGACAAATAAAGGTCACATCTTGAACAGCATACAAAATAGCAGGCTGAAGTGAAATTATGTTCACAGCACAAAGCAGAGAACGAGGGGAGTCAACAAACTGCAGCACATACATAATTGTGTGCAATTACACAAGCAATACCTAACGCGTTCTAATTTGCATTGGTATCAGACTTCATTGTATTCCAAATTCTGTACCAAATAAAGATGCCAGGTAACTCCAGGTGCCTTTTAAAAGCCAGATCAACTTGACTCATTGTGTGTTACCCACTCTGGTAAATAATGGTATTTACAGACGCCACAAGGTTCAAAGAATAGTTAAAAGTCTCTGCACACCTCACACTGGCTGGATTGCTGGAACTGTCACTCACATGACTGAGAGGATTTCCCTTAGCCCCTGAGCTGAAGAACGTTTCTAGACCACATACACTCAGTAACTAGTGGAGCTGAACCGGCCAAATTAAAGGTCACACCACGTTACCCCAGCTGCTGTGTGAACAGTCGGTGAGCTCAGCATCTGCCATGAGTGTCACTGACTGGGATCCGGAAATCTGGGGTGATGATATTTGGGAGTTTGATCCCTAATTAAAACCAGAAGCCTGTAAGGCTGTAAGAAGCAGGGGGCTACAATAGTGACCCGTGGAAGAGGACATCACAAACCACCATATGTCAGGCAAAATCACTTCCAGGCTACCCTCAGACAAATAAGCCAACAGCAGGAAACCCACTGTGTGCTAAAACTTAATCGCATCAGAGAACTACTTGAGCTTAAATACATTTAATCACAGAATCACACAATCTCTATGGCTGGAAAAGACCTTCAAGACCAAGACCCATGTTATCTAACTCTGCCAGTGCCACTACTACACCCTATCCTTGAGCACCACATCTAGATGGCTTTTAAATACATCCAGGGATG